>CAJVPT010001023.1:0-23985 GCA_910592055.1 Acaulospora colombiana
TTTATCTTGATCAAGTTTAACTTCAAGATATGCAATACCCTTTTTATTTTTAATAACACGTATTTGATTTTGAATTCTATTTTTAGATTTTCATCCTCCAAACCAATTTGATGTTACAGGTTTCATTTTTGTATAAGTTAAAATCAAAACCTGTATATTTATATTTTTTATTGATTATGAAGTTATTTTTAAAATCGCCGGTTTTATTTTGAGGGGAGTACCCCTCAAAAAGTTTTACCAGCAGATATAAAAAAAAACTGATTCAACTTCTATAAATATAAGCAAAGAATCTATCCCAGAATGGTTTTAGATAATAAACAAAAATCTTTTAGAAAAATAGTTACAGCAACTTATAAGGACTTGAAAAAAGAATTATTTAAAATGTAAACTATGCTATTCTATAATAAAGCCCAACTATAATAAATAATATAAACTGTAAATAGTAATGAGAAACAATAGAAACCAGATAGCTTGAAAAAAAATAAAACAAAAAAAAAAAGAAGCATAAAGCAATAATAGAATATTTTATCTGTAATAGTATTTACAATGATCTAGAGACAAGTTTATAAAAATGTCCTAAATATCCAAAATATAATATAAAATAATAATTGTATTTTAGAAAAAGAAATAAAAAAGATATATATAATACCATATTTTAATATAAGAAAATTCACTAGAAGAGTACAAGAACTGAAAATTGCAATCCATAATAGCACAAGAAAAAACAATCTAAAAAGTAATTTATAATAACCAAAGCCTATCAAAAAATTTTTTCCAAAATGACAAAATAAATAATATAAATATTGAAACATGAAAAAAAATTATTATTCAAAAAAATATTAAAAAAGGAATATATTAAGATTAGTTAATAAAAATATTTCAATGCAATCTTAAATCCAAAAAAAAATTAACTTTTTATTCAAATGAATCATTTTTAACTATGAAAATAAAGCAAAAAAAAAAAATTCTTTCTTGCAGATCCAAAAATTCTTAAAATTTTTCTTTTTAGGCAAATTTTTCTAAGAAACAAAAAAGTGTATGGAAGAAATGAGTTTTCATAGAATCCTTCACAGTTCTAAAACTAGTACAAGACCCAATTACAATAAGAACCTTTTGACAAGAGATAACACAAAAAATCTTTAAAAAGAAATCAACACGAACAGTGAAATGACAACAACTCAAAACAAGGATAAAGAACTTGAAAAATTAACAGAAACCATTCAAAACCTTCCCACAAATAAACAAGTAATGTATCAATCCACACCCAACTATCAGAGTTCCCAAAACCACAATTAAAAGGACATAACCAGCTCAACATCATATACATGGAGTGATTAGGTAGAAGAAATAATCACCATCAAAAACAGACCACATTTTAAGACAGTATGTAGAGAGAAGACATCAGATACTCAACAATATATTCACATAATAACAAGAATTGGTGATTTCAATGTAGAAATTTATGACAAAAAAGAGGCAGAACCAGACCAAGATTCAAATGAGAAAAATATTGAAGAAATATGACAAGTCCAAAGTAATCAAAGGAAGGGTCATCCAAGATCAAGATTATCTTTTGACAGAATAGCAATATATAGTAAGGAAAGATTCAAAGTAGGAACCATGGCAAGCGACATCTCCAGCACCACCACCAGTCAAAAGATTACATATTTAATCAAGGATTTAGGCAGTCCAGAAAGTCTCTTCAATATTTGCAAAGAAAAAAAAAAGGGCATCAATCATATCACTATCTTATTTGAAAAGGAACAGGCTGCAGATGTGGTATGCAACCTAATCTTATCAAATATAGATCAAAAAAGATTGACATGCATGACAATCACAATAACTGAGTCAAAAAAGAAAAACAGTATCAGGGTATGGGACATTTCCTAACCACAAAATTCATAGAAGTACAACAAACCTTTGCTAGATACAGACAAATTACTAATATATTAATGCACACAAGCCAGATGTGGCAAATAGTGACAATCACCTTTCATGATAAGGAAATAAAGGAACAACTTATCCAACAATGCAGCATTCTTATCAAAGGAGACACAACCAGAATAATGGATGCACAATGGAATAAGCAATAAATGACAGAAAGATTTCAACATACAGCAGAACTCACTGATCTCCCACTAAACACCAATGCTTTCAATCTAAAAAATATATATCAATAACTTCAAGCAAAGTCATAATATATTTCTCGTAGAATCAAATATACCAGGAAACATTTTGCAATTATATCTTTTGAATCTGAAAACAAACTCAAAAAAGGTTTAGGACAAGAATTTATTTTGGGAGAAATCACTATCACAGTAAAGCTGATGGAAACTAAACTCTGTTCTATCTGTGACCAAAACAATTACCTCCTGGCACAATGTTCCATTAAAGAAAAAAGAAAACAAGGGTCTTAATATAACAAAGACTAAGCATTAAAATTTGACAAACTCTACCAAAAGTTTAAACCTGCTAGCACTCAACAAATCATAAATATAATAAGCAGAGAAACATAAACACAGAAATCAAGACCAGATTCCTATGCAACAGTAGCAGTAACTAATTATAAAATGAAAACTAGTTAACAAAATGATCAAGAACAAGATTCACTAGACAAAATCCTCAATATGCTACAACAAATGAAAGAAGACATCAAAGAAATAAAATCATCAATTGAAGAACTGGATAAGAGAATCACATATCTTGAATTATATGAGAAATACAACAATGACACAATGGAAGAAGATACACAACAAGCAATGAAACCAGATAATCCCAATGTAACAGGCTTGGCCCCCCACCAGCTTAACACCTGATATTTAACAAAGACAATAAGAACTCCATAACTCAATTAACAAGATGGATCAAAATATAAGAAATATTATCTCTGCAATTAATATCCTTATTTTGAACAACAAACAATCCCCAACATATAAACAATAATGGGTAATTCAAATAGTATCAGTAAACTAGAAGAAGATAACTTAATAGATTGGAATAAAAATCAAGATACATCCATATATGTCGAATTAACAACACAAACCACGAGCACAATTATAAAAGACAACAACAATTACTTTATAACCAACAATATTCCAATCACGAATTCAAATAACATGAACTTCAACCATACAACAGATCAATCAAATACAATCTCAACATAAATAAAATGTGATACACAGCACCACATTGAACAACGCATCCAAAACCTATGGAAAATTACAACACAAAACATTAGAGGGATCACAAACAACTTCAAAAGACAAATGTGGTTCAATCTTGTTAACAGTCAAGGCTAGAATATTGTAGTAATAACAGAAGTCAATGGAACAAACTAGGCATTGGGATATTGAAAATGCCCAAACTACTATATAATCTGGACCTATCATGAATCTCAAACATTGGGACAAGGTCTCAATATAATAATTCACAAGGAATTGCAAAAAGAATCTTCAAACACAAGAAACTGGATAGAAGGTTGATAGCAGTAGATATGACTTTCTCAAACAAACAAAAAATATGAATTATAGAAATATACTTCTCTATAGTGGCAATAATTAAAAAATACATATTAGTAACAAGAACTTTGCAACAATGGATAAAGGAGGCTAACACCAAGGACTGGCATATTATAGTTATCAAAGACATGAATAAAACCTTCAATTCAATATTAGACAAACACAACAATCACAAAACCTTATGTACCAGCAAACCAATTGAATCCTATATAGAACTACTGATCAATATAGATTTCAAAGACAGCTACTATACACACAATTCTACCAAGAAAGAGTTTATATGGAAGGGGCAAGACAATAAAAGCAAAATAGATCAAATATGGCTTAGCCCTTCAGATAAATGGCAATCAAGAAATGCATATATATGAGACATATTACAATCCTTAATCAAAAGCAATTATCAAAGTATGATTATAAAATTAGAGATGTGGAACCTAGACTCAAGCTCAGAGAAAAAAGCCACAGTACACAAGCACAATTATAGATTTAATTGGCAATACACTAGTGCTGAACAATGGATGGCATTCATGACTATGATAGAAGAGCTAACCTCAAAAACTGCCTTATCAAATATTACAATAGACAAAAAATAGAACACCTTCAGAAATAACATGCTAAAAGTCACTAAAAAGAATATCTGCAAAATCAAGAATTACTACAGGAAAAGGATCGATTCAGAACAGGCAAGACCCCCTCCATCTATCATCTCCTTACAAAACTTTCTAAATAACTTGAAAAACTAACCAACAAACAAAAAAATGACCAATCCAGCTGGAAAAATGTTGATACTCAAGAAAATAAAGGTTAGATTTTCTGATATATATAACATGCTTACTACAACAAGGACAGAAAAACTGGAAACATACATTCAAGAATGGATCTCAATCCTACAAAGAAACATATAAGCACACGAACTCATGGCCAAATATATTACAAACTATAGACAAATCAAAACCATTAAACAAAGAATAATCAAATGACAAGTCTTTCTGAAAACTAACAAAAAGACTATGATTAACAGTATTATGAAAAAATCAAAAAAAAATTATATATCTAGACAAAATCATCTTGCAAGGAGAGGAGACTGAAATCATTACAGACTCAATAACAATTAAAGAATACATGAGACTCTATTTCTAGGAATGAATACTCACAAGAAACATATAACCACTGGAAAATTATCCACTGTGAAAAAGGAAATACGAACTCAAAAGTCATATTCATTTATATTGGTATAAAGCTACAACTAAAGAAATCTCAAAAGAAAAATTCGACAGTGCAATCAAAGGGCAAAGCAACAAATTCCTATCTGGGCTCAACCAAATTATATACATTGCCTATAAATATTTGGGGGAAAAAGCCAAAGAAGAAGTCTAAAGAATTTTCAATCAAATAATCTAATAAAGTGACATCCCAGCAGAGTGAAGCAAAGAAATTATTTACCCAATCCCAAAATCAAAAGAATAGGAAAACAAACTCAATATTACAAGACCAATTATCTTACTGGATGCAGAAAGAAAATTTTTACAAAAATCTTAACTGATAGGCTAGCCAGATATATCAGGGAAAAGAAAATCCTATCAGAATATAACTGGACCACACTTCCAAAAAACAGTAAACAAGATCTAATACACATAATTAGTGGTATAATAGAACATATCAAAGAAAACAAACAGCAGGCTTGGATTCTTAGCCAAGATATGTTTAAGGCATATAACTCAGTCAATATCAAGATGCTGACACTAGCCTCAAAAGAATAAAAATTCCAGATCAAATAATCTGAATCCTAATTAATATATTATATATCAGACAAAACTCTGTAATTATATGCCATAGCTCAACAGAGGAATACAATGTACAAAATGAAATTGATCAAGAAGACACAATCTTATCACTCTTATGATAAATTTTTTATGACCTTCTCTTAATTATGATTACAAAAATATACAAGGATACACAATAAGCTCAAAGCACTGTGAAGACTCAAGAAGGAGATGGAAATACAAAACCTCTGATATTGTTACTAGCATCTATATGGATAACATAACATGAATTACTAGCAATAAAAAAGACCTACAACAAGTTATAAACACAGCACAACAATTTTACCACATCAATGATATGCAAGTGAATCCATCAAAATCACAACTCTTGATCATTAATGGAAAAGATACAAACTATAAATAGGGGGTTAAAATGGACAACTCAAAATAGAGGGCTGCAAACTGGGTATACCTATGAAAATTCTAGGAGTATGATATAACAGCTCTTAATAGAAAAAACATCAAAGAGACCTCATAGACCAAAAGATAAATAGAGTTAAAATCCTATTAGAAATGAAAAAAATGATAGACAAGTAAATGCAATACATTATCCATTATATCCTTATGCCAAACATAAAGTACCTATGCAATGACATAGTCTTATTTAGAGAAACTTACAACCACCTAATGAGTATAATAGCCACAATATATAAGTATAAACTAGGCCTTGCAAACACAATCCCAAACAGTATCCTATATAATAACTAGGAATGCAATCTAATGCACCTGTGAAACAGACAAGTACTATTACATATAAACAACTGGACAAGCAAAATCAACCACAACAACACCACAGGCAGTATAGCCAGACATAGACTCCAATCACTACAGAATACATATTGATCCACAAAACCAGTCTTTGCCAGCATAAGACACATATTCTTGGAATATGGTGCAAGCCTCACACATGACATAATCTGACTACTAAGAATACATCGCTTCAACTTCAAACAAATAAGGAATGAAGGCCTGTCAATAATAAAAAAAGAATACCAAACTATTTAAGAATTCATGAGCGAGAACTTTTTTCAAAAATATTAAAGTAAGCTAAAAAAACATAAACTACTCTTCACAGGTCAAATTCTCAATGGAAATGGACAAAAAACTCTACAATGGAATCAACTCATTAAAAGTAACAAGATGACAATACAAGGACCAGTTCCCGTATAGTTCTTGAAGATAAAAAACAAACTAGATTAACAGCTAAACCTAACAACACAACCAGCTGGGTTCTTATATAACGGCTTCTTTCAATGCAAGCCAAATACAACAAGCAATATTGCAAGATCACACTGGATTGGAACAGAAATAAACAATCAAATAGTCATTGATAAAAAGCAAAGAAAAATAAACACTGAATCAACAATATATAAACACTATATACATAACATAAAACAATCCTCTTTACTGGAATGCTTAGACTGCAATATTAACCAGTCAAACAATGTTGAAACTACTTGCAACTTTGAAGCAACAAGGCAAACAACAGTAGAAATCCCAGTCCACTATAGTAGAGTTTCAATATAGCAATACTCAACCAACAAAGAACTAAATTTAGAAGTCGAATATCATCAAACTCCCTATCATTAGGCTTGCTAGCACTAACATATCCATTCCACATAGGAAGGGAAGAAGACATAGAAACTGAAGGTATCAAAGAAGACTCTATACAGAACTACATACATAACCTATATAATACAGAGGAATCAATTATTAAGGAACTCTATGATATCAGTCAAGAATTCCAAGATGTTATACACTTTGAAATTTACATACAGTATATGGCTTTATAAGTTAACAAAATAGACAAAACTATATGGGAATGGGATGGACATTAACAATCAAAAACAATAAATGTTTCAACTTCCAAGATCAAGTCTAAAACTTTCATTTCTCAATCAAAACAGAACTAATGGCCATCCTCACAGCTATTAGTACCCTTCCTTACTATAGCAGAGCATAAATATATATAGACAGTATAGTAGCAATCAACTGTATTCAAAAAAATCAACAAGTTTACCACTACACAACATTACAAAAAATAGAAAAACTTAAACATCTTACAACTAATCAAAGAAATCTGCAAGCACAGAAATATAAAGTTGAAGCTGTTCAAAGTTCAAACATATATAGAAAACATACAAAATGAACTTGCTGATCAATTAGCAGAGATTGACCAACAACAAGGAATGAGACATAATACAAGAATCATCACACTCAAAACTGAAATGCTAAAAGAAATACCTTTCTCCACACAATGAAATAAACAATACCTGGAAGTGCCAATAAAAGAAACAACCAAGAAAATTATATAAGCAGTCTACTTTGCTAAGTAAAAACTCTTGAACAGAACTAGAAACAATTTTAATGATCATCTAATTCAAAAAATCCATTGACCCACTTTCTTCAAATACTTTCAGATCACTAAAATAAGCAATTACACAATAAACTGGGAGGACCAACAACAAAGAAAATTCTTGCTAAGTTTATGGAATAAAGAACTTCTTACAAAAACTAAACTGCATTACAGAGCACCCTCAATCTACAAAGACAATCAGTGCATCAAGTATGGAGAAATGAAGACAAACATACATCTCTTCATTTGTACCATACACAAGGTAACAATAGAACAACACATAATCAATAGCATTATCAAAAATATTACAAAACACTCAAGCAAAACCAATACATTAGAATGAATAAAGAAATCGAAGGAAAAAACGTAACTCTATTATGAGAGATACTTGAAGTGTGCAATCAGAAGAGCTTTCCTCAAGGAAATAATCCAAATTATATGTGAGACAATCCCAGAAAAAAGACACAAACACAACTGCTATATAGATATCAAAAAAAGCATTATAAAATACCTTTAAGAGCTATGGAAAAAACATTGTAAAGATTTTCAACTCTAGAAAACATAACAAGGCATTATCAAAAAAATAGAGAAAAAATACAAATATATCAAACATGAAATCGAACCATGGCTCAAAGAAAGAGAAGACCATATCAAAAAACAATTTATATATTTGGTCAATAAATACATGAACAAAACTATCCAAAATATAACTATACCTATACTATTCTGGAATTTCATACAGTACTAGCCCAGCCTTGGCAAATTAGCATCCTCCAAAATGAGGTGGCAACAAGCTGTGAGGTAAGTACAGTCATAAAACTGTTTTTTTATTGAACTATATTTGGTAAGTATAAGTAGATATAGCATCATATGTATATACTTATCACATTTCAAATAAAGTAAAGCTGAGCCAGTGATTAAAAAAAAATAAACAAAAACTATAAAAATAAAGAAATAAAAATAGAAGTTGCTTGAATCCAGATAGGAAAAACAGAAAGAAAAAGCAAGTTTAAAATAGTGAGTAAACAATTGATCCTCATCTATAAGAGTTAAACTAGTAACAATCTTAACTATACTTCCATAATTCCTATTAACAATATTATTGAGATTTGTATAGATAGCCAGGTTTGTATCTTTAAATAAAAGGCAAAAAAAAAAAGATAAAAAAAAACTTATAAGAAATGGTTAAAAGAAAAAAACTAGTCTTTTTATGCATAAATAGTATAGATAATAAAGAAAAAAAACATAGATCTAAAGTTTACTAAAGTCAAGGTACATGCTAATGACCCTTATAATGAAAAAGCAAATTTTCTATTTAAAAAATCCCTAAAGCTTCCACCAATAGAATAAAAGAATCTTAGATTACACAAGATCATTATAAAAATCAAATGGCAAGATAAAACCTTAAATAACTCAATTAGACAACTCATTAAAAATGTAAACAATAAAATAATAGCTTACTAATGAATATAGCAAAATAGAACAGAGAAAAAATAAAGTCACCAAATTTTAAAGCAACAAGTCCATATATAGAATCTAGTATAAAAAAAAATAAAAAATGAGCATATATGAAACACATTCTTTAAAAAGTTTCAATAAAGAAGCTTTTTCATTAAACTAATTAAGGATGAGCTATTAATATTTAATAAATTGGCTACAAGAAAACTTGATCTCTATAAATAAGTAAAATATATTATATGTAACCAACAGGATGAAACAATAGAAGACTTGTTAGAATGTTTAGCCTACAAAAACTAGCTATAAGCAGTATGGAGTAAAGGAATAGATGAAATACTCAAAGACTTTAGAAATATTCTATATGAAAGAAAAAGAAAAGCTGGAGAGAAAACATTAAACAGATAATAAATTACAAAGAAGAATTAGAAGAGCTTGACAAATGGATCTCTAGACTAATGAAACAAATCTCTAAAACTAGTTAAAATATTTTTAAGCTTTTGTATTAACCTAACAAGAAGTGATTTTATTCAGGAAGTAGTAAATCTAAAATGTTATGAAAAATATATAGAGAAAATAACAAAAAGATAGATAATAAAAATGCAAAAAAGAGTTTACAATCAAGTCTATAAAAAAATACAAAATAAGAGATGTAAAAAAATAATTAAATAAAAACAATTTCAAAGAATTCACAAAAAGAATAAAATAAAGATATTTCTATATTTTCTAGATCAAAAAACTATACTGTCATCAAGAATAGAGCCATTACAAGAAGAAGAAAAACTAGAAGATAAAAGTCATAAAAAAATCTTAACTAGAAGAATAGTATATGAAATGAAGTAATTGGAGTTTTGAACTTTGTCAAAATATTGCAAAGTAATCTGCAATAGTGATTTATAGATAATAAAGTTATCAGTTAAAAGAATCTTTATCTGAACTACTAATGGAATAATAAATTACTCTCAAATTTACACTTAGAGTTTTGATAAATTTCAAAATAACAATAAGTGAGTTAGATAAAGATTTAATTTTAACAATATATCTTATAATGTAAGCATATATTCTTAGCCCAACAAAAAATTTTAAAAAAAACAATAGTGAATTAACTAAAGATTAAAAACAAAAATATTATATTTGATAAATAAATAAATAAAAATAAATTTATAAACAATAACAAACATATAATATAGTATTCTATATTATAGTAAATATAAATAGAATAAATATATATTATAAAATAAATTCTTTTCACAAATCTCTCAGATTCTTAGAAATTTTCTTTTTAGATAATACCCAAGGAAAGAGACAACATATATAACTCAATACACATGCTCTCTCACAACATCAACTCATAGTAGACATCTTAGCACAGAAAACAACACTTTATATATAGCTCTAGTCTAGTGATTACTAAGAAAAACACAACATAAAGCATAACCTTGATTCTCTTCTCTTTATTAAAGAGAAGAAAATAAATTAACATAAACTGATTTACAATCAGAAAAGGGGAGCCAATATTAATTTCACAGAGCTTGCAGCCAGGCTAGTATAGGTTGACACCTTTCTTAATACTACAAAAAATTCTAAAGCAAATAGGTTTGCTTAATAAATCAAGCAAATCTCAAATTCTTCAAGATTTAGAAGAATATCAAAGCTTCTTATGGTTTAAACAGTCTAATGTATATACTCCATCTCTATACACACCAAAACACATCACCAAAGTAGTGCAAACACATACACATATATAAAGCTGTTGTCAAAATAAGTTCAACAAAAGTCTATCACAACAGTATAGCGAGAGTGACTTAAATTGATAAGATTATCAAATACAACTATTATAATGGAAAGTGATCAATATAAATAAAGTGTCAAGAGTTTGTAAAAATATAACAAAGTTAATGCAAATAGGTAAACAACCTAAGCAAAAAGGGAGAAACAATATGTACTTAATCAAAAAAAGATTAAGACACATATAAAAACAAGAAAATAGTAAAAAATAACAAGCATTACACATAAAGCTTATTAATAATTATTAAAATAGCACTAAGGACATATATTAATCCACTCATGTGATTATGTATAATACAACACAACAATATGACAATAATATCAATCTATACATATATTCTATAATAAATAAAGCAAAGTAGATATTTCAGATAGTAAACAATAGAGAAAATAATATTAATGATATACTAGTCCAATTGACAAAAAAGTATAATGAAACAGGCAAACTTTGGGCTATGCAACAAATTGTCAAACAAAAAAGTATGATCAATCACAAAGGCGTAATGGTAAACAATCCAAAAATATGTACTATACTGGACAGCATTATTGTTAAAATCCTAGGAATAGATAATATAATATTTCACAAGAAATGAATTCTTATACAATATATCATCCTTTTTTTATATGAAGAAAAGGGAAAGGAAAAGAATCTGCTTCAACCCTCTATAGAAGATAGATACCTGGATATAATTAAAAAAAATTGACAAAAATATCATACATTCCAATAGAGATTACTACTGATATAGAAAGTGGGTCAATATTAGATAATAAAATAATAATAGTGGAAGGTCAAGAACAGAAGAAAATAGAAGCAAAAACTCTCAAAAGCAAAATTTAAGGCTATAATATAAGTGAGTGCAGCTCTTATGCAACAAGAAACAGGCAAGTGATCAATACTAAATTCCTATTTCATAAACAAAAAGAGTAAATACAAAGTAGGAGCAATAATAATCAATATTTTATAAAACAATAAAGAAGAGACCAAGGCATGCTTGAGTAGTATATTAAAATTGCCACGAAACAAATGCAACTTTCTTCACAAAGAATTTTTCAATGAAAATAAATAGTTGAGTTTCCATTTGGAAAAAGAAGAAGATCTTCTCAAATATTAAAAGAGATAAACAGAAAGAAAGAAGCTTTCAGTCTACAACAACTCGAAAACATAAGTACCAATCTAACACAAAATATAGAGATATTAAACAAGAAGGTCTTTCAATCAAGAAAAGAGGAAGAGAAAGAAAATATATGACATGTTAGCCTAATAGACATAGCACATAAAACTTCACAACACCTTATAAAGAATAACTCAAAATGTATGGTGAAGTGTGAAATATATATATTTATAGGTCAAAATAAAAACAAGGATCAAGGCTTATATCAAGTGACATAGCTATCTCAAAAAAAACTCAGAAACATTATGGATGACCCTTTAGGAACAGAAACTACTAGAGCTATCTTATCCAAGAAAGAACTAACAGACAGAGAAATTAATAATATTCTAATAGAAAGAAACAAAAACTCTACATGACTACTAGACATAAACAAGTTCTACAATACTTAAGTTTTATAGCTAGGATGCTCAATAGTACAGAAACTAAAGCATATTACATCCCAAGAAACCTCTTTACACTGAAGAAACAAAACTTCACAGTTATATACTTTGTATCAAGAGAGGCCCTCAACAAAGTCTATAAATGACATATTTTCTTGCAAAGGCAATACCTATTATGGAGTGTAAAAAATACAATAACAGAAAATGAAAAGACTTATGATACTGAAAAAAAAAAGTCAAAACACAAGATAGCAAAGTTGAAATAGACAATGAGGCACTTATAGACTTATTATTTGACAATAAATTGATCAGTTTTTCCTTCTTTTATAGTAATAATTATTAACCTTCAAGAAGGTATCACACAAGAGATTTATTTCCAAGAGATTAAAGAAGATTCTATAGAACTCAAACTAGTAAGAGAAGACAAAAAAATAATAAAAGACTTAAAAATCCAGTCACAGAAAGCAATAGAGAACCTATTGATAACCCAAGACCTAGCCAGTAGAGTAGTTTTGACAAGTATGTGTCAAATACAGAAATAGAAAATTAAGAAGACCCACTATACTGTATCTTAAACAACTTAGAAAGTTAAGTGGCATAATAGCCATATTAAAGGATAAAATAGCTTCTAATAGACAAATAAGATATAGTAGAAGAGGGGCAAATCACTCCTAAAAAGGTGCATCAGTTGTTCAAGATAATAAGTTAGAAAATGAGCCTGGTTTATCTTCAGTAAAAATTTCAAAGAAGGGTAAACATCAATAAAAAGAATATAACAGTATACAATTAGATAATTTGGACCTAGAAAAATTCTTACAAAGTGAAAAAACTGACTTTTTGAACAAAAAAGAAAAAGAAAAGCAAAGTAACAACAGAAATAAGGAAAATAACATTAAAAAAGGGTAATAAAAATAAGCATATACAATATATGGGTATACTGGCATAATTAATCAATATAGTCTTATAGAAGACATAAGCGAACAAGGTATAGGGATAATAGAATTGTGTGAGATTAAGCTAAATGCACAGTAATACAAAATAGGCTTTCAGTAATCAGAAAAAATACAAACATTTCCATAGTACTAACAAAGATATCACATATAGTAAAGAAATAAGTCTACTAATAAGAAAAGATCTCGAAAAACAAGTAGTATCAGTAGAGGAGGCAGGTGGCTATATGATTGTCATTAATATGTTAACAAAAAAGAACAAAATCTGTATTATACATATTTACAGTATATCCCATTAGATAAACATAAATACAAAAAAGTACAAAACAATCTAATAAGTTATATTAGAGAAAACCATAGGTAGGACTTTCACACAATTTTAATAAGTAACTTTAATACAGTATACAATCTATCAGAGAATAGAACATTCTTATCCAAGGCATGTTTCAAACTCTCATGGTAACCTGAAATTTCTCTATTTAACTTTCTTGATGAATAGGGTTTTTTAAATATATAGATAATATAGGAAGAAAAAGACAAAACTTTTATAAGGCAAGATCTAGAAGCAGTAGCAGAATAAATTTCATCTGGATATCACAGAGTTTGGCAAAATATACAATTCTACAATTTGATAATCAAGACATAAAAGAAACTATTGGAAGTGATCATATTATTTTTTTGGTAATCCTATATAATGATGATTTATTTATAAGAAACAAGACCATTAAACACTGCACAACATCTAAAATATAAAGGATTGATCTAAAAGAAATATTCCCTGAATAATGGCCAGTCTTTTAAAAAAGCCTGAACCATAAACTCAAAACTTCTTTGAAGCCTATGCTTAATAAGGAACCTGATAAAGATAAAAAAGAACCACTAGCAAATAAAATCTGGAAAATCTTCAAAGATCTAATTTGTAGAACAGCTTTTAACAAATTAAAAACCAAAAAACTGATATAAAATAAGGAGAAATAATATAAACACAGTTCAGAATTTATGTGATATAGAAGAGCTCTTTAATTAAAAACAGTTTGTAAGAAAGGGAAGGCATCAAAAGAAATAACAAAGGTGTAAGAGATCAATGTGGCTATCGAAAATCATAATATTACCCATGATCTACATCATTAGATAGAAAACTATTGCATCCAATTCTGCATCTCCAATATTTCCTGGATATGCTTGAAAAAAGATATTCAAGATACAATAGAAAGACTTAAGTTTATAAGTCAAAACTTAGAAGCCAAAAAAGTAAGAGGAGATCAAATCAGCTTTAGAACTAAGATGTGATAATCTCAAATACAATCAAAAGAAGATGGTAAACTCGTTAACAAATAAAGAAAGAAGCAAAATAATACTTGACTGGATCAAAGTCAAATAAGATGATATGGAATACATAATAATGAACAAAAAAAATTGAAAAAGAAATAAGAAGATATTATCAAGAGATCTTCAAAAAGGGAAATATCAATTTTGCTATTCTTATTGAAGAGTAGAAAAAGGAATATTATCCTAAGTAGTACATTCAAGATACATGGTATTACAAATTTCTAGAACCAATCATACATGAAGAATTGGAAGAAACTTTTCATGTGCTTTCAAATAACAAAGCCCCTGGAAAATCCCAGATTAGCTAAAAAAATTGAGTCAAAAAAAAAAAGAAAACCTATGAAAGATGCTGAATACCTTCTTAAAATAGAAAGTTATACCTGTATATTGAAAACAAAACCATATATATTCAATAGCTAAACCAAAACCATGGGATATAAATTGGTAAATACAAAACCAATCGTATTATTGGAAGTTATCAAAAAGTGTTTCACTAAAATTCTAACCACCAGAATAAAAAACACCTGCAAGATCAACAATATCCTTAGGGATTTTAACTATGCAGAATTGCTAGGAGAGAGCATAACAGAATTTATTCAAATTATCAATAATATTTATAAAGATGCAAGAAAATACAAAAAAGAGCTATGAATACTCTTTTAAGACACATCCAAGATATATGATACCATTGATCTGAAAATACTAATTAAAGTAATGAAAAGGATCAAGGTATCCAAAGGTTTTATCAAAATCATAATGAGTTTGTTCCAAAATAAGGAGTTTAAAATAATATTTGAGAATGACTTCATGGAATCAATAAGGGCAGGAGATGAAATAGACCAAAAAAAAACTATCTCACTACTAATGTGAAAATTTTTTTATGACCCTTTATTATACAAAATCCAAGAAGACATAGAATAGGAATACAAAATAGAACTGATCTAACTAATACCACCACTAAAAAGCTAAAATTGAGACATACAGTCATAGTTTTATGGACAATATCACATGGATAGCAAGGTCTAAAGAAAATATAGAAAAGATTATAGAAACAGCAAGAATCTTTTACAAAGTAAATGACTCTCAGATTAATAGCAATAAGTTAATATTAGTTACTATCAATAATTTTAATCACTATCCAGAAGAAGTTCATATAGAAATCAACAAAGAAGTGATTAGGGAATTAGATAGAAAAGAGCAAGCAAGATTCCTGAGAATATGGACAGGCAATCAGAAAACTGCAATCAAACTCAAAAAAAGGATCTTAAAAGAAATTAATACTATTATGTAAATTCTTAAAAACAAGAAAATGATTAATAAGCAAGCCCTTTATATAGTATACTAAATAGAGTATTAATTCTGAGAATAGAGTTTAAAATATAGTATAGCATATTGTTCTAAAAAATATGCAATAACTTGACAGCAGCATATTTCAAGCTCTTCAAGAACAAAGCAGTCTTATATAGATCTATCCTCAATAGTGTGATCTACTATTTAAAGATATACAATCTTAAAAGTATATGAATGCTTCAAAAAGAAAGCCAAATAATTGGACTCTATAATAGAATAAATGATTAGGGTCTAGTATGGCTTACTACAATTATCAGGTTGAAAGCCTTACAATCTGCTTTCATGTGAATTCCTAGGTCATCTCAATGATAAAAAAAATTTCATATTACAAGTTCTAAAGTTGACTAAGAACTTGGAACTAACTTTTCAGAGCTGGAAGTGAAATAATATTTTCAAATAAAACAAATGCAATAGTTCAATTCAAGAACACCCAACATTAAAAGAATATAGAAGGGCAATATGATCTTTATGAAATAACAGGTTAATGTACATAGACTAGCTGATAAACCAAAATCAAAACTCCACAAAATTCAAAAAATGAAAAATGATTCAATTTATCCAGCACACTAGCAAAGGTCCTATCATAGAATGATATAATATTCTATAAAGAACAATAATTAAAGAAAGCATAGAAGATCTTACAACACTTTTAAAAAGAACTAGAAAGAAAAGTAACTATCAAAATACACTAAACCTGAACCTGGAGAGATAAAAGAAAGAAAACCTGGATAGTTGCCCAGAATAAAAATCAACAAATAGTATAGGAAAAACCAATTTAAGAAAACAGTCAAGATACTATGATAATTTATCATTTCAACTATTAGAAAACAGAAAATAGTCTAGAAACAGTTCTTATCAAATATATAGGATGCTCAATAAACAATAGAAATGGAAATGAATGTAGTATAGAAATAGAATCAGATTTGATCTATACTATACTATTCTTAAACTATCAAAAAAATACTAGGAAAGCTAAATCACTAAAAGTTTTTTGTTCCCTATTGGAACTAAATAGTATAAGGAATGATTTATACCATGATTCTTTATTGTAATCTTGAGTAGTTGTATATATAAATATTTGTGAGTTTTCTATATATTTGTAAAGCTGTCTTAATTTCTTGTCATATATAATTATGGTCTATATTAATTGGAGTTACAAATAGATTATTGTTCTCTTCTTCTATTTTTTCCTTGAAGATCTTTTTATCAGATAGAAATTCTGACTTTTCCTATTTTTCTGTATTTATGAGTATTATCATGAAGTTCTTACCCTCCTTTTTGTTGACTTTCTTCAAACAATTTAAAGTATTTTCTTTTTTTTCAAAAGTAAAGATTGTCCAAGTATTACCATTGAGAAATTCTTTTGTGCATAGTTGAAGTTCCTTTGGTAAGCTAAGAGCATTTTGGAGATATGCCATTCTTTCTTTTTCACTTTCTCCTGGTATTCTGAATGTTAAGGTCCCAGTTTGTATGCTCCATTTTTGATAATATGAAATGGATTAATACTAGTTGATTTTGATCTATTTCTAGTATTGTAGAATTGTAGCTTTGTGATGTTGTCTCCTTTGACTTTTTCTTGAATTTCCTTCATTTCCAATTGATTCTCAATCTCTTTATCATTCATTTTTATTTTGATATTGTTGGGAATTTCTATTGTATATATTGGTTGAATTTCCATAGCTACTTCTTTGTTTGGTAGTTTTGTCAAACTTGAATATGAATTGTTTGTAACTATGTTTTCTTGCTTTGTTTGTTGTTGTCAATATGTTTTTTCTTCTTGTTCTATCAGTTCCATATACTTGTCTTTCAAAAAGAAGGCTAGCAAATTATCCTCTTTTCCTTGTCCTTGAGCCCATAAGTATAGGATATGTTGTTTTAGAATTATAGCTTTAGTAAAAGTGGTGTAATCAATGTTAAGAATTTTAGTTATAATGCTATCTAGAATTGAGCATCTTGTAGGACTAGGGACTGGGTTGAGATTGTTTTCTTGTATAGAAATTGTATTGAGAATTGTTTGTGCTGCCTATAGTTTTTTCTCTTAATTATACTTATTTAATAAATTGATCAGAATTTCTAGGATATGAATTTCACATTTTTTTGTAATCTATAGTAATCTTTGTATTGTTAACATTGTTGTACTTGTAATATGTTACATATTAATAGGTTTAATTTGTGTTTTGTTGTTTCTAACATATGGTGAAGATTTGTTTATCCCTTGTTACTAATTTATTAATGCAAAAAAACCTTAAAGTGATTGTGTTATGAATTTATATTATGTTTTACATGTTTATTGTGATAATAATTATTTGTTATTCATTAGTTTATTATGAACACATACAAATATAAGTGTCATTGATCCATTTATTGTAAAAATATAGATGATCTATGAATGTTGTTTATATGGACATGTGAAAATATGATTGTTGTTAATCTGTTTACTGTAAATTTATAAATAATTTATAAATGTTATTTATATGGACACATCTTTTTTATCTTGTTTTTCTTGAGGGAATATATATATATGTTTATGTAATATTGTGTTTGTTAAAATTTTGTTTGTTGTGATATATGTGCTTCTTTCCTGTATAGTCAATGGAGCTTGAATGTCCCTCTGAATTTTATGGATATTTGAGTTTAGACTGATTTATTAGTCTAAATTATTGCTTATAAGGTTATTCTTAGTGTTTAGAAAACTATTAACCTGTATTGGCCTGGCTGAGAGCTTTGTGAGATTGATGTTGGGTTTTCAAGAGCTTACTATAATTCAGTTTTTATCTTTGTTTGTTCTTCCTAAAAAAGTGAAATTTTATATAAAAAGGGTAGAAGTCTTTAGATACTTACTTGTTTCTATACTGTGACTAGTTGTTTCTATAGTTTTTCTATAGTATTTCTTGTAAGTGAATGGTCTTTGATGTTGGTTTTCTCTTGTTTTTTGGGTTGGCTTCTTTTATTTAAAAAAATTACCAAAAAAAAAAAAATTTTTTTCTGAAAAAATGTGAATCAGCAGAAAGAGTTTTTTTACATATCTTTCAAAAACAATGTTATTATTGAGGATAGAAATATTAATTTATGTATAAAGTTGTTTAGTATATTTGATGATTCAATAATAGTTTTTAAAATATGATTATTGTTTATATTATTTTTATTTTAGCTAGGTATATATAGTGCTTTTGTATTTTTCTATTTGATTCTACTAATTAATGAAGTGTTAGCTATAATAAATCTTTGTTTCCAGATTTTATAAAGAATTTTTAGTTATTTATTTATTAATTAATTTATAATTTTTTCTGTTTAATAAATCCAAATAGTAATTGGGCTTTTCTAGGACTATGTATTTCCTTTAGTTAATTTAGATATTACTATTATTATTTTATTCAATATTTGATTTTTGTTTGATTTTTTTATTGTTTTGTTAAGTTTGAATATTTTTTTTTATTAGTTCTTTGCTTTCAATACAATTACAGATATAAATTTGATTTTCTGTTGTATAATCACATCTGAAATATTTTAGATCTATATATAGCATTGAGTATCTTTTGTAAAGTTTATCTCTTATTTGTAATAAGTTAAATAGCAACTTTGTTCTAAAGGTACTTAAAGCTCAAAAATTATATTTGTCTATTTGACAACAGCTTTTATTGGCTTTCTTTAGTCACAGAAAATTAGAGATGTTATCAAGTTTATAGGTACAATTGTTACTTAGGATAACTGAAAATAACTTGATATAGAAATTGACAAATTTTATTCAGTGTATAATACTGTGTTCTATTTTATTATTAATAAGTAGTAAAGTAAAGAATTATGTTAATTTGTAGGGAAAAAAAAAAACTCTTTCCTGAAAAATTCCAAACCGCTAAAAATTTTCTTATAAGGCAATTATATAAAAATAAACTCGTTCCTGCTACTAAATAGCCATAGTGAGGAAAATATGGTCTCCTCAAGAGAAACCAGGAGCACCAAGCAACTAACAACACTGGACTACAATGAAAACAGAATGACAAGAAACAATGGAAGAATTATGAAACCCAAGGCAACAATCCCCACTGCTCAGCTTAGATACACCCCACTCAGCACAAGAAGAGTGACTCAGAAAAAGACACCAGGAAGAGGGGTGGAGAAAGGAAAAGAGAAGGCGAAATCCTTTGTACCAGACTGCGTAATGGAAACGGAGGTGACGACTCAAACAACAGAACCCACAAGGGCTAGGGAGCAAACAAGACCATTGACCCCTATCACCATTACCATTATCAGCAATCCTGACTCTCCCATACAACCGGTCCAGAACTTATCCTTAAATATTACCAAAAAAGCAACTTTCAGTTATGAGGAAGAGTTTCAAGGGAATACACAAGAACCACTCAAAGACATGGAATACCCATAGACCAAGAGACCAGGAAAAGCCCTCATTGACCCAGACCTAGTTCCAGGACAATCACAGAATGAGAAAATAAATTTTATCAAGCAAAAAATGGGGGAGCTACACTCCCTGAAATATGTGCAATACAAATATCCAACCGGTTACCCAAAGATCGCTGCCATTTTTGACAATCAGGAAGATTTACACAAGGCATGTAAGATCAACATCACAGACAATAAAATTGCCAAACTTAGAAGGATCGCCCACCCAGGATCACATGAGAGTAAGTCCCGAACCATCAGAGTATGGGACATCCCATAACACTTCACCAAAACAGATCTAGCAGAGTTCTTCAACAATCAAATCAGTATCAATTACATAACCATGCAAAGAGCAGGTCCCTTCTAATCAGCTAACATCACCTTTACAAACATGTCAGACTATGTGTAAATCAGTCGGAAGTGGTCAATTGGATGTGGATATCACTCTTGCAGAATATTCCCCTTCTACAGAACACATGAAATCAAACAAGAGAAAGAATGTTTCAGCGCAACACTTACTCAACTATCCTCTAACACAGCAGCATCAGATCTAGCAGTAATCATCACCAGCACGAAAGCAAAATCATACTACATCCCCCGGGATAACAACAATCAGGCCAAAAGACTCGCCATCTTCACTTTCGAAACACAAGAAGACCTACAAATGACAAAGACAACTGCTCCATTGATCGGAGAAATACAGACACGATGGGTCAATTGTGAAACCAAACTATGTCCTACATGCAGCTCACCAGAACACAACTGGTCCTTATACCCAGAAAAACCAGAAGTCACACTACTCAGACAATATACTAACCGATCCAACAATCCAAGAACCCCACAAAAAACCAGATCCACGATCACATCAAACCGTAGACTCAGGAGCCCCAACTACTCCAACAATCCCAGAAGCTATGTGAACATCATCAAATATGGAGGCAACACCAACAACTACCCTGCAGAAAAAGACCTCTACGAACTACTTCTCTCCTTGCAAAACAAAATCCAGAAAATAAAAGTTTCACTTAGAGATCTAAATGAGAGGGTAGATGCCCTAGAACAGGAGTGTGCCAACAGATACCCAGAAAGTGTCAACGAACTAATGGAAGAACTGGAAGAGAATCCAGCAGACAAGACGAAAACTGGAACGACCCCAAACATCAACATCCAGGACATTAGAGCATCACAAGAAGCATATCAGAAACAACTTAATAAAATGAGCTTCACGATGGAGAAAGCAATTAACCTATTCAAACTTTCACAACCGGTAAGCTTATTAGGATCCAACTTATCATAATAAAATGACAGAACAAATATCAGGGAAAAACCCATTAGGAATAGAAGGATCAATTAACAACACATCCAGTGCAATACTTCAACACCAAACTGAATCAACAAATATAGTAAATACCTTAAACACAGACAGCAACACAAGCAACAGATGAAAGATCGATACAATAAATATTAGAAGTATCAATAAAGAGAACAAACAAATCGCACTTATAACCTTTGCAAAAGAAGAACAATATGACATGATAGGGATTACAGAAACATGGCTACCACACAACCACAGGTGAACAAAGGAAGAAAATAAATATGCAATATGGACAACAAGGGACACAGAATACTAAACAGGTACAGGAGTCGGAATAATAGTAAAAAAAGAATGGGCAATATATAAAGATGGGTTTCTAAAGGGGGAGGCAAAGACATAAGTCAAATGTCCCTCATTAGGAAAAATTAAAATTTTTAAATTAATAACCATTAAAAAACTATCCACAATTGTTCTCTATTATCTAAATTATTGATTTATAACATTTTCTGACTTTTGTCCCTATTAAAGTGAAGAGCTATGAATTATGTCCCTCAAAAAGGGACATAAGTAATCTGCGAAATTTTATATGCTAAATACTTTAGGGACCCATCATTAGCAACACACATATATAAATCTGAAACTTGGCAAGACAGAGGCATTTACATCGACATGGCTTTCAAGGCAAAAATCAAGTACAGAATAATTATGATCTACAGCTCCTCCAACTTTACACAAAGAAGAAATAAACATAACTTGGTTCAATGGCTGGAGCAAATTATTTAGAAAGCAACAAATAAAAACTTTTTTATAATGGTAATAGGGGACTTCAACGAAATAGCCGATAATGAGCTAAACAGAACTACAAACAAAAAGAAGCCGGGCACACACAACAGAGAGATAATCAATACACTTATTACCCTCAACTTCATCAACACATACAGATACTTAAACCCACATACAAAGAGCTACACATACATCTGGAGCAAAAGTGCATATGGCAGCAGACTGGACTACATATGGGTATCAAGACCAATGGCCCAACATATCACCAGCACATCACACACATCACTGATAACAACCATAGCTACAGATCACAAGATGGTTACAATCACTACCAGCATTCCGCACCAACACTGGAACAAAGTTGCAAATAGAAAAAACAACAACACAAAGCAAATTGATTATGAGAACTCATCCAACAAACAATGGAATGACTTCAAGAAGGCAGTGAAGGAAAAGGTCACACTGCCCCCCTCACGCAAATCTCACACATTGGAAGAGCTTTGGAACCATTTCAAAAACATATTGCTGGAAGCTAGCAAAAGGCACCTCAAGAAATGAAGAAAGAGCAGGAATATCAAGACAACCCACACATCCAAATACAGAGACAGGATGAGGCTCACACTCTTAATAGGGAAAACCTATAGAACATACAAAAGATACCTGAACAACAACACGTCAGATGCCATAATGGAGGAAAAGTAGTAAGAATAATAGGAGCTATAAACAAAAACGGAGAGAGAATAGGTAACCCACCAATTCATAGACACAACACCTCCAATACTCATATTCAACAGTACTTCTGGTTAAAGGAATTATAGAAACTCTGGAATATAGAAAACAAGATGGCTCAATAAGCAATAAAAAGGAAGAAAACAAAGATAATCAATGATAGAATAGAAAAGCATTTCAAACTCCTACAAAATCAACCAAGAAGAATAATAGATAGTATACTAGATAGGCCCCACAGAAAGATAGACACAAGCAGACTGATTGAACATATAGGGACAGAAGAGACCACGATTATCACAGACTCAAATGAAATCAAAACCAAAGTCAGGCACTACTTCAAGGAATGGACTCGACACAGGAAGACAGCAGACCTGCACACCTATCCAAACTGGCTCAACAAATATGTACCAATCAAACACATCAACCCAGAATAGTATAACCAATGCACAATCAGGATCGATACCCAAGAAATAAAAGAAGCAATCCAAGCAAAAAACAAACACAGCGCATCAGGACCCACAAAAATACCATACATCGTATTAAGGAATCTAGGGCCTAAGGGTCTCCAGCTTTTAGAAACAATCTACAATCAGATTATAGAAACAGGAAAAGTTCCAGAGGAGTGGAAACAAGGAGAAA
>CAJVPT010001024.1:0-23979 GCA_910592055.1 Acaulospora colombiana
ACATAAAAATTGTAAATGCATAATAACATGTACACAATGAATCTTTCTCGCAAATAAAACAAGGATGAGCCAGTTATCAAAAAAAAAAAAAAAAAAAGAGGGTCCAGAGGATCTCACCCTTAACCCCATGTAGTGGCTACTCAATAAATGAACATATATCCAATGCATACAGCTGTACATTCCAAAGTTCTACACAACAAGCAGTGCAAGCATCTGTTAGGTGCACTTTTAGAAACTCTAGCAATATATGTTTAGGTGAACTTTTATGGAAATTCAAATGTCACCATACAGTACATAACAATACCTCAATTTCGATGTTAATATGCAACCTCCACCAACAACTTCGATTCAAATAATCATTGATTTAAACCAACAAAAACTTACGAAACTACAACAATATATTAGTGGTAACATCAACATTCTACAAAAAATTATTCACATAACCAATGTTATATCAACACAATATCAATTCACAGTCTATACAGATAGATTATTCTTCACAGTAAACAGCTGATCACATATGGGTTTTGATTGGATTTGGGAAGACAACACACAATCAACTTACATATTCAAGGGACAGATCCCAGGTCCACTATTCTCTGTAAGAGCGGAGTTAATGGATATACTCACCCTAATACTTGTGATTCTAAACAATTTCTCAATAAACATCTACACAGATAGTCAAGCAGCAATACAAGCAATTCACAAAGCAGAGAGACTGGCACCAAACAAAACAGTTCGTAATATATCCAATTGGTCTATCGTGCTCAACATCTTGCATAGAAGCAAACAATTCATGATTCAGTTTAACTTGCACAAAGTAAAGGCTCACACAGGTATGTCAGGCAATGAGTTAGTTGACTCTTTGGTGAAAATTGACTACATTAACATGGCACCAGGGGCAAGGAAATTGACACCTACTCCCATAATGACAACATTACACAGTTATGCAAAATGGAGACATAATACCATAGATATACCAATAAAAGACTTTATCAAATTACTTTTCCATACTAAACATATCACACAATGGAGACTACTCAGAAGAAATAGAGAAAGGATAAATCCACAATGAAACAAAATGATAGATTGGGAGATCACATTTAGATGTATTAACCCCAGCAATATAAACCACAGCAACATATCATTTATGACCAATACAACAGGAAGTTCACAAGTAATCTCTAGAACAATGAATTGCTCACACTCAACAAACTTCACAATCACAAACCTCACGTATATACTAATAACAAATGCATCATCTGTCTCAATGAGGAAACCAACACACATCCCTTTATTTGCTCAACCAGCATACAAACACACCATGACAAAATACTTAATTTACTCAAAGATATCTCAAGAATTTTAAACCATCGAAAGAATCACCTCCTCTGATAACCACAATTTAAAGCATATCACATAATACCTTAGATGCAGAAATTACTGACTTTATTCAAGGTATTATCAGAAAAGCTCTCATACAGCCCATCACAGATTTCATACAATTAAAATTAAAGCCTGCCAAGTAATACACCAAACATTAAACACATTCAGATCTTTCTTACAAATGCTATGAAAAGACAAATATGCAAAAGTTAAACAATGGGAAAGGCAACAAAAAATTTTCAAGAAAAAGAAAAAATCTCATTACCACAACCAACCAAGACAACCATCACATATAGCTTTGAAAGACATGTTAATCAAAGACAGATATATAGAACTCATCAATCAAACCATAGACAGTTACTTTTTAGGAAACACAAACTTCTTTTCTCTTCTTTCTTTTGATTTTAACACTAACTAGTCATTCTTGACATGTTAGACCCCAATAGTGGATGGCAACAGGCCGATCAGTAAGAGTAATCCTCTTTAGACAACTGAACTTGAAACTAAAAAGATAATATAAGTTGTAAATACATGTAATATGTAAACAATACATCTTTTCTCGTGACCTATGGGTCAATAGTACAGTGGTTAGCACTTCATAGATCGTATCACAAGATTCTGGTTCAATTCCTCCAATTGGCAAAATTAAAATTCTGCTAATTCTTGTTGAAGACAAGTAATCCGCCGGCATAACTTGGTAATCTGATGTTATTCATAGCTGATCATTACCATGATCAGGCAGATCTATGAGTAGGTAATATAGCACCATGCTCCTACATCATAAACCTGATGAGATAGAGCCTGCAACCGGTAAAACCTAATTCACACCCGTTGAGTTTGTGGATTCTTAATCGATCAAGAACAGATTCTGAGCTTAAAAGAACTGGTAATTCCAGAAGAAGAGTAGATCTTACACCAGTGGGATGCTTAAAAGCATAGGCAAATTTGGGTAATATAGATCATCGGGAAACCTTGGTGGGAAAGGGAACTCACACACCATACTGAAGTACCTAAAATCTCTGATACAGGTTAGAGCATACGCAATGGTTTGATGACCAAACTACTCTATAAAAGTGATTTGGAAAAAATAAAGAGAGCATCATATATCCTAACTATATCACACTGACATAGATATAGAGTGATCATATACATTATATGTAGTATAGTTGTCTACTTACTATTAATAGCTTACAAAGTTTACATTGAATCATGTAAATCAAAGTGTATATGACATATTGTAAATGTATATCTGTGAAAAATACATTCAATAAAGGATATAGAAAGATAATCTCAAGAATTTTAAACCATCAAAAGAATCACTTCCTCTAAGAACCACAATTCAAAGCATATCATATAATACCTCAGATGCAGAAATTACCGACCTCATTCAAGATATTATCAGAAAAGTCCTTATATAACCCATCACGAATTTCACATAATCCAAAATTTAAGCCCGCCACGTAATATATCAAACATTAAACACATACAGATCTTTCTTACAAATGTTATGGAAAGACAGATGCACAAAAGTTGAATAATGGAAAAGGCAGCAAAAAATTTTCAAGAAAAAGAAAAAAATCTTGTTACCACAACCAACCAAGACAACCACTACATATAGCTAAACTTTATAGGAACCCACAATCCATTCTAATGATACAAGACAATAACATGCCCACACTCAAGCATTGGGCTTTAGTAATAAACAGTAATGCTGAAACAATTGGTAGAAAAAAGAGACGCACACAGGGAAAGATAGTTTATATATAGTATAAGTGTATATCAAGAAACTCATCACTAGAACCTTGCAATGGATGCTCTGTCAATGAATCCCTTACACAAAACCATCAATGTGTTTCTCTAAAACAAAGTTCCAGATTCAACAAATTCCAGTCACATATAGTTACAAAAGTCTTAGCAACACATTAAACAACAGTCCATACTGGAGAGTTCATATATCAGCATATAGTATCCAACGAACCATAGAATATATTAACATAAACAGTACAACACAATCTCCTTCAGTTCAAGAATATATCGATTATCAACTAGACAATCTTACCACTTTACATAATCAAATCGCAGGAGACATCTAACTACTTCAAGAGCTTCTCAATATCTCTATAGCAAATAAACAACATTATCAATTCACAGCATATACAGATGGATTCCTGGATCACTTCAATATTTTTACCATATGGAATTTGGCTGGATTCTTACTAATCAACTCAACTAACATTACACATTTAAAGTGCCGGTACAAGGTTCACCATTCTCAACCAGGGCAGAGCTCATGGCAATCTTCACAGTAATCTTAACAATTCCCAGAAATGTTGTAATTGCAGTTCACATAGACAGCCAAATAGCTATTAATGCAATAAATAAAGCTATATATACTCCAGCCTACAAAGCTATTAGAAACATCAGGAATTGGAATATTATACTTAACATAATGCAAAGATGCAAGAAATATCAAATTCAACTCTTTCTACATAAAGTAAAAGCACATACAGGCATCGTAGGTAACGAAACAGCTGATCAACTGACAAAAATCAACTACATTAACATAATGTCAGATCAAAAAGAACTCAACCCACTATCAATTCGCAAAACAACTTATGCTATATTACATGGAGACACAATATAATAGATGTGTTGATTAGAGATTTCTGCAAAACAATATTCCATATCAAACATTTAGCCCAATGGATACTTCCCAGAAGGAATAGAACATGGATCAATATAGAAAAAAACAAAATAATACTGAACTATTAATCAAAGATTAACACGTAGATCTGATCAATTGCTACATAGATTGGTTATTTAAAGGAATCACAAATCCATTCACAATTTTTTTCTTTTCTTTCTCTTCTAATTTCAACACTAATTAGCCATCCTTGGCATGTTAAGCCCCGTAGTGGGTGGTAACAAGCTGATCGGTAAAAAGAATAAATCCATCTTTAGATAGTTGCATTTGTATTTTAGAAAAACATAAAAATTGTAAATGCGTAACCATATATATACAATGAATCTTTCTCGCAAATAAAACATGGATGAGCTAGTTTAAAAAAAAAAAAAAAAATCCAATCCAAACTCACATCTTAGAATTAGTATGTCATCATATAGTGCACTTCAAGCATATACACTTAACAAAACTGCAAGTTCAAAACTATCAAAACTATTATTATCTACATTAACAGTCTTAATCTTGTCAAACACCTGTCACATCACTAATATTTATAGATACTGGCAAGAGACTCCAACATGATCAAAAACCTAATAGATATTGCAAACCAAATCAAAAACTTAAACTATTTGTCCACATATAGTATATAGATGAATCATTATCTTGGCATAATAACAGATAGTATATGGGAATTGTATGGACCATCCAACAAGAAGAAGCAAACATAGTCTCATTCAAAGGTTAAATTAGTATATTGCTATTATCCACAAGAGCAGAACTGATCGCAATTCTCTCACACCTCACAGTGTTATTCCCAAAAACTGATATTCATATTCATATAGATAGTAAAGTAGCAATATAGGCAATAAATCAAGCTAGCAATTTTCAAATCTACTCACCAATTTGAAAAACTAAAACTGAACACTTACTCTAGCAATATAGCAAAACATTCCAAATTCCATTAATTTTTCACAAGGTAAAAGCTCATACTGGAATCTAAGACAACAAAGAAGTAGATCAACTAGCCAAAATTGATCGCAGAAACATAAATCCAGACACAAGAACAATTTCTATCAACCCATTCCTTTTTGCGAGCCAGAGCTTTACAAAATAGAAGAATGAAATTATTGATATCCCAATAAAAGAATTCTGTAAACTTATATTCCAAGCCAAACACATTGTACAATGAAGTCTTCTATATAAAAATTGTATACAGATTAATTATACTTCAGAGAAACATACCAATTGAAAAGTAACATTCAAAAATATTAATCCTAGCAATATAAACCAGGGAACCACAACTTTTGATGATCAGATACAAAGAAGGTTCCAGATCAATCTATAGAACTAAGAACTCCCAACAATAAATAAATTATTCAAAAGAAACTTTACTATATATCAACAAAACACATATATATGTTCAGATATCAAAGACAACTTTTATGCACCCATATGCACAACACCTTTAGACATATACATAAATGCCTGAAAAGAATAATCACAATACTTTTGAGTATAGAAGGCAATCAACAAGAGAAAAGACAAACACGATAGATAATATATGCAATGTTTCAAAAAACCTTACCAATTACAATTGAAAAACTTAGAGGATAGATCAATACAGAATTGATCAAGGAAGCCAACAATCTTGTATGTTATCTACACATCCACAAAAAGTGGATATATATAATATATCAAGAATTCAAAGCATATCTGGGAAAACTATGAAAAGACAGATGCATAATCATAAGCAATTGGAAAAAAACCAATGAAATTTTGATAAAAAATAAATGGCTTCACAGAACCACCCAAAAAAGAAACACTGGTAACCAAGGTCAAATGAAAGAATAATCCTTTAGAACCAAAGAATTAAAGATATGTTTCCATTCCTGATCAATCGATTATAGAAAGTCACTTTAAAGAATATACAGATTTATTTTTTATAATTCATCTTTCTCTCTTCATTAATACTAACATAGTATTCTTGGTATGTTAGGTTCCTATAGTGTGATAACAGGCCAATAGATGAGAAAGTTTCTCTCTTTAGATAGCAAAATTTGTAATGAGAAGTCAATTGTAAATATATACAAAATATATATAGCAAACTTTTAACAACCTATGGTCGGAGTGCAGTGGTTAGCACTTCATAGGTAATATCACAAGATCCATAGATCAAATCCTCCAGAAGACAAAATCTCTGAAAAGCAGGTATCAATCTGATCTATTGGCATAATTGTAAATTAACTGATGTTTCATATATAGCTATAATCACTGGAAGACTTTATTACCAGACCGTAATTACAATTAGTACTATACAAGATTGTGATATGGTTAAATGTTTGAAATTGGGTAGGATTATCCTTGGTACAACCACGTTGCCATATCTGATAACAAGAAGAGTAGACATTAAAACTGGTAGCATGCCACTGAAATACAGGTGATAAACAAGTCAACATTTTAATCGCAAGATAAAAAAAGATCCTTTCAGCCAATCGCTTGGGCTTTTATCAAGAATTCAAGCATGTGACTGTACTGGGTTTCACAGGCTTAACTGTCAGAAGGCCTTGGTGGGAGGTGAAAGCTGTGGGCCACTCTGAAGGACTGAAAACTGGGGTCCAGGATAAAGAAAATTTGACAGCCTGATAACCAGATTATTCTTAATAAAAATGATCTGGAAATAATTAAGAAGGAATTATATGTCTTTTCAATAATAGGATATAAATCAGTAGTAATTATACATATAGTAAAATAAATATAGCTACTCATATAGATAGGTTTAGTAAAAATATGTATAAGAGCTTAGTTGTAATATGTAATCAGATGATTAACTTGTACAATGTAAATGCAATCAACCTAAATTGGTATTTTATAAATAAAAGATATGACCCCAGCATCACATTATTCTGAACAAACTGATTACAACAGACCCCTCAATTACCATTACTACAGATCCAATACAAATAAACAAATTGCAAAGAATCACTTTGCAAAATGGACAAAGAAAAGAGACACACATGATATCTAAAACTGGCCTCAATAGATAAAAGCATATATGCTCAAATAAAGTATTGAAAACCACTGGTACTCTGACATGCTCGTATCATTCACAAACATAGAAATTGTTATAAAAAGTAGTAAAATTGATTATATTTGGATATCACAGAGCCTAACAAGATATCTATTACAGCGATTTGATAATCAAGAAATATAAAAGTCATAGGAAGTGATTATATTATGCTTATAATTACCCTCCATAATGAAAATCTCTTTACAAGAAGCCCAACTATCAAATCAAAAATACAAAACAAAAGAAGAATTGATATAAAAAAATCTTTATTAGAATAGTAGCAAGCCTATCAAGGAAACTTGGATTATAAGTTCAAGATGAAACTGGAATCTTTTTTCTAGAAAAACCTGAAGTAGACAAAGAAGAAAAACTCACAGTCAAAATTTGTAAAGTTTTTGAAGAACAGATGTGTAAAGCGGCTTTCAACAAGCTTAAAACAAAAAAGGTCATATTATATAAAGAAAGAAATAATAGACACAGCACTGAATTTGTTAAATACAAAAAAGCCTTGTAACTAAAAAAAACTTCTCAAGAAAGTAGAAATCTCAAAAAAAATAGAAAAGCTACAAAACTTTGCAAGTTAATAAAAAAATATAATGCCATTCACAACTCTTATCATCAGATCAAAAATTATTTTGTACAATATAGCATCTCCAATATATTCCAAATATTATTAAAAAATATATCCAAAATGCAATAGAAGGTCTAAAGTTTATTAGTCAAAGACTTGAATTCAAAAAAACAAGAGATACCATTAAAATCACATTAGAACAAAGATGTGATAATCTAAAAAATGATCAAGAAGGATGATAAGCTTCTTAACCAATAAAGAAAAGAATAAGATTATACTAGATAGGATTAAAATCAGACAAGATGATATGGAATATATACTAACAAAAAAATATAAAATTGAAAAAAAGATAAGATAATATTACCAAGAAGCCTTTAAGAAGAGAAGCCAATTTTGATAATCTGACAGAAGATTGAAAAGAAGAGTACAATCCCAGGAACTATATTCAAGAAAGCTAATATAAAAACCTTCTCGAACCAATCTCACAAGAAGAATTATGTGAAATATTCAAGATGCTTTCCAATAACAAGGCTCTAGGCAAATCTCAGATTAGTTATGAGATATTAGAGAAATTAAGCCAGAATAAAAAAGAATACCTAAGGAGAATACTTAACAACTTCTTGAAATAGGAAGTTACTCCTATATCATGAAGGCAAAGTCATATATATCCTATAGTCAAGCCAAAACCTTGGGATTGTGAACTTTTAAATATGAGATCTATTGTATTATTGGAGGCCGCTAGAAAATGTTTCATCAAAGTTTTGATCAATAGAATGGAGAATATTTGTAAGATCAATAATATTCTCAGAGAATCCAACTATGCAGGATTATCAGGAGAAAGTATAGCAAAATTAATTCAAATTTTGAATAATATCTGTGAAGATACAAGAGAAAACAAAAAAAGAGTTATAGATATTGTTTCAAGACATAGTCAAAGCTTATGACACTATTAGTCTAGATATATTAGTAAAAGTGATGGAAAGAATCAAGGCACTGAAAGGTTTTATTAATATTATGATATGCCTTTTTAAAAACAGAGAATTCAAAGTCATATTTGAAAATGATCTTATCAATCCTATAAAAGCAGGGAATGGAATCGATCAAGAAGAGACTATTTCACCATTAATGTGAAGGATTTTCTATGACTCTTTACTATGCAAAATCCAAAATGATACAAATAGAGGATATAAAATATCAGTTACTTGTAATCCAAACTTCAACAGTCACAAAGTTGAAAAGTTAGAATCAAGACATGCCATAATAGTTTTTATAGATGATACAACATGGATGACAAGATCTAAGGAAGATATGGAAATGATCTTGAAGATAGCAAGAATCTTCTATAGGGTCAATAACTCTCAGATCAATAGTAACAAATCAGTTTTAATTATTATTAACAATCCTAACTGTTATTCAGAAGAAGTTCAGGCAGGCATTAGAAAAGAATCTGTCAAAGAGCTTGATAGAGCAGATCAAGCAAGATTTCTAGGAATTTGGATAGGCAACCAAAAGACCTCGATCAAATTAAAGGAAAGAGTACTCAAAGAAATTCATGTAATTGCTAGAGCTCTCAAAAATAAAAAGATACCAGATAAGCAGGCATTCTTTATTTTAAATAGGATATTAATATCAAGAATAGAATTTAAAATGTAGCATAATATATTGTTCTAGAAAATATGTAACATGTTAACAGCAGCATATAAAAAACTTTTCAAATACAAAAGTTTATTATACAAATTTACTTCCAACAGTGTAATGCATTATCCAAAGATCTATAATTTGAAAAGTATCTGGATACTACAAAAAAAAAGTTAGATAACAAAATTGTGCAATAGATTGAATGATCTTGGATCAGTAAGAATCACAACAATTATAAGGCTCAAATAAGCACAAATCAAATATTGGGAACCACTCAACCTACTAAATTGTGACTTACTAAACTATCTTATAGACAAAGGTAACTTTTCACTCCAAGTAATTAATTTTACTAAAGATATGAAAATTATCTTTCAAAGTTAGAAATGGCATAATATCTTTGAATAAAAAAAAGGAAATAATCTGATTCAAGATTATCTTTCACCTGAGGAATATAATAAAGCCATACCATCACTAAAAAACAATAGGTTGATATATATAAATCAGCTCATTAACTATAAAGCAAACGAAGTGAGAAATTAACACATGCTCCAACTTATTCAAAAAACTGGCAAAGGTCCTATTTCAGAATGGTTCTTAAATATACAGTAAGTAGAATGTTCCCCAAAGATCATTTAAATCAACTTATAGAGACATGAAAAATAGATTGGTTAAAATGGGAGCCAACATATTTTATAGTTAGTCCTAACCATGACAAAAGACAAAAAATATAAATAATTAAAAAAAATGTCAATTATCAACTAATATGGGGAAAGCTACTACAAAAAGAACCTAAGAGAAAAGCAAATATTGAATACTACAAGCACCAGAATAATGAAAATGATCAAGAAACAAAGCTAATTAAATGCATGGGTTGCTCAGAAGGCTTTATTCAAGAAAAGAGTTGCATTATTAATGAAAATATGGAAAAGATATATATATATCATATCTTAATATAAGAAAATATACTAGGAGAACTCAGATGCTAACAATTCTATGTCACAATATTTTTGAAAAGAGCAATTAGAAAAACAATAGATAGCAATCAAGTATTTGTACAGAGTTTGCAGGGATCAATCTAGTAGTTCACTTTTCAAGATACCAAGATGGATTATATAAAGATAGAAAGTTGAGAAGAAACGATCATTAAAGAAAATATTAAAGAAGAAGTATATCAAGATCACCTAATAGAAATACTCTAGCATAATCTAGGATCCAAACAAAAGTTAATATTCTATTGAAATGGGTTATTAATAAATTATGGCAGTGACAATATGAAGATGGGAGCAGCATGGAGATTTCAAATGGAAATAGACAGTTGACCCTCATTCATATATATAGAACTAATGGTAATAGTCACAATACTCCTAGTAGTTCCAGTAGGTAACTCAATTGAAATCTTTACAAATAGTCAAACCTGTATCTCAAAGTGGAAAATAGTTGAAAAATATGATCCAAAAAGAACACACAAAAGATGGCTAAAGAATACTATAGGCATTAATGGTAAAGCTGGTTAAGAAAAAAAATTTAGATCTGAAGCTTATCAATGTTAAGGTACATTCTCAAGACCCCTATAATGATGAAGCAGATGCCCTAGTTAAAGATGCTCTTAAACTTCCAGCAATGGAATGGAAAAATCTCACTTTATACAAAATCTCTACAGAAATCAAGTGGCAAAACAAAACTTTAGATAATCCCATAAAACAATTTATCAAAAAAATGAATAATAAGACTACAGTACATTAGTGAACATTATAAAATAGAATGGAAAAGAAATAGAGCCATCAAATTCAAGAACAACAAGGCCATACATGGGATCTAGTATAGAAGAGAATGAATAGCCATACGTGGGATACATCTTTCAAAGATTGTCAAAGAAAAAGCTTCCTGATCAAGTTAACAAATAATGAGCTACCAACATTGAGTAAACTGATGATAAGAAGACCAGACCTATACAAGCAAGTGAAATGTATTACATGTGATCTTCAGGAGGAAGAAACAATTAAACACTTGCTAGAATGCTCAGCATATAAGGAACAGATGAAGAAGATATGAAATAAAGGTCTTGAAGGAGTTCTGACGAATTTCAGAAAACTTTCACAGGAAAGAAAAAAGGAAGCAGAAGAGAAAAATACTAGACTAATAATAGATAACAGTGAAGAAATGGATAAAGTAGACAAGTGGACTTCCAGACTAGTGGAACAGTTCTCAACAACTAGTCAGGATACACTAAGTTTCTTTGCAGAGTTAATAAAACACAAACTCATTCTTAAGATAGTAGACCTTAAATGCCATAATAAAAGAATCAGAAAAGAAGCAAGAAGATGGATCAAGAAGCTGTAAGGTATATCTTGTAACCAGTTCCAGAAGAAAGTTTGAAATGCAAGATGTGAAAGAATGATAGAATGAAAAAGATTGTAAGAATTCAAAAGAAGGATAAGATAAAAAGATCCCTTAATCTCCCAGGCATCAAAATTATATGACTGAAAAGGAAAACTCTAATATTGAAGGAAGGAAGATTAGAAGATAAAAACCTAAAAGGTATCTTATCAAGAGGAATTAGATTTGGAATAAGATGGTTGGATTTTGAGTAATATTAGAACTTAAAGAATAATCTGCAATAGTGACCTATAGGCAATGATATTAAGAGTTGAACGGATTTTCACCTGAACTCCTAATGAAGCAATAAATCACTTTCAAGGTTGTATTTAAAGTAGTAATTACAAAGACAAGTGTGCTAGTTAGCGATTTTTAGCTTTAGTGATTTATACTATATGTACAGTTTACAAATGTTTAATAAAGCATTTATAACTAACCCGACAGAGAGTTAAAAAAAAAAATTAAAATTAAAAATATAAATTTATAATAAAAAAAAAACTCTTTTTACTGATTCTTATTTTTTTTCAAAAAATTTCTTTTTTTGATAATTTTCTTGAAAAATGTGAACCAGTTCAAACATACAAGAAAAAACAATATATCCTTTGAACCAAGCTATCAAGTACTTTCAACACATATACAATAAGTTATTCAGAAATATTAAGGAAAGAGATATATATTGCTTTACTAACTTTCTTTTATTTTTTTTTCTTAAAAATTTTAGGAGAAAGAAAAGAGACCTGCAAACTAATTCACAGTCAGAAAAAGGGAACCAATATCAACTTTACATAGCTCACAGCTAGGCCAGTGCAGGTTAACATCTTTTTTGATACTGTAAGGAATTCAAAAAGCAACCAAGTCCACTTGATAAATCAAGTTGTTCCAGTTACTTAAAGGCTCAAAAGGATTCAAAGCTTCCTAAAGATAAAATAGTCTAAACATATATATACACATAAACAATATACCTATCCCTTATATTGGCATGTAAACATAAACATGTAAAAGTCGGACAAGCAAAACAAGTATACACATAAAAGGGACAAACAAAATATACACGTACATATACAACTTGTTATCTAAACAAATTGATCAATACTCTACACAAGTATAACAGCAATACTCAAAAGTAGGATAGAATCATCAATATAAACAAATAAACACATCAAAACAACAAACAAGGTTTTTCTGTATTACCTAATCAAAATATATAAAAAAAAACAATCTCAAAAATGTTTATTTGTGATTTAAAAATAAATCATTGATAAATATAAATAAGCATTCATGTGATTTATCAATAGATTTGAGCCAGTAAACATGATTAAAATATAATGTATATTACAAATAGTCAATAAAAGAGAAGAGAATATAGTAAATTCTCTAATCAACCTCTCAAGAAAATATGATGAATATTCTACTCTATGGGCCTCACAACAATTACTACAACTAAGAAATAATGAATCCAATTAATCAATAGTCTCATCACCAGAAACATATATGATCTTAAATAGTATTATAGCTAAGATATTAGAAGTTGATATGACAACCTTTTATAAGAAAAAAATTTTAACTCGTCATATCATATACCTCTAACAATAAGGTAAAGAAATAAAAGAAGATCATCTACAACTCTATATCAAAGACAAGTTTATGAAAATTATCAAAAACCCTATAAACCATACTAAACCAGAGTGACAATCAATAGAGATTATTGAACAAGTAGATAATGAATCAATAGTAGATAATGAATTAACAATAACATGTGTACAGAAGATAGAAGAGCTTGAATTACAGGAACTTCAAGAAATAGTCAAAAAACAATGTATTAGTGAACACAGCTCTTATACTACTAGGAATAGAGATATGGTACTATCAATAAATCTGTATTCATAAAAAAAAAAGGAACCTACAGATTAAGTGTAATGGTAACCAATATTCCAGAAGAAACAGAAGATGAAACCAAAGCATACTTAAGCAAAATCTTCAAACTTCTATAAGAAAAAAGAAGCCTGTTGAGAAAAGAATTCATTAATAGAAATGAATGGATTGTCTTTTGGGTACAAAAAGAAGATGTTACAAGATGTATATAAGAAGTTAACTAAAAAAAAAACAACTTTATGATTCAATACATAACACCTTGACTATCCTCAAGAAACAGAAAACAAAAAGAAACTTAGACAGAAAAGTTTTTCAAGAATCTAAAACCAAAGAAAATATTGAGGTCTGGCATATATGTCTAATAGATATGGATCAGAAAGCCAATAAGAACCTTATAAAGGTATATTTAAAAAGTTATGGAGAAGTCCAAAATATTCATATCTATGAGACAAACACAAAACTATGGGTGAAGGCTTATATCAAATGGCACAAATGTCTCAACTTAAATCCTGAAGCAATCTGGATGACTCCAATCAGTATAAAAATATAAGAACTATATTCTCTAAGTTTGAACTTAGTGATAATAAAATCAATCAGATATTAATTGAAAGAAATAATAATTCAGCAAGTCTCCTAGGTACTGACAAAACCTACACTAGTCTGATAGCATGGTATTCAAGCTAAGGCATGCTATATATCCAAAGAATCTTATACACTCAAGAAGTGTAACTTTACAATAGTCTGCTTCAAAACAAAAGAAGAAAGAGATAAGGCATACAAACAACTTATTTTCTTGCAAGGACATCACCTCTCTTAAAGTATCAAGCATACTTCTAAAATGGAAAGACAAAATCTTAAAATGAAAATAGAAATACAAGATTTAGATCTAGAAGCATAGAAATAGATAATGAATCAATATTAGATACACAATCAGATAATGAATTAATAGACTCTATTTTTATTTCACCAAGTTATCTTAGCTTTAAAAACCAAAGATAAATTAGATACAAAGTAACAATAGAATTGAATAAAAAAAAAAACAAAAGAATAGAACACCTAGCAACAAGAAGCAATAAAGAACCAAATAAAAATTAGCGAATCAATAGATATGGTTTCCTGGAAGATAAAGAAAGACCTGAAATAGAAAGTCTTCAAGATCTCTTTAAGAGTATTTAGCTGATCTTGAAAGACTACATACTAGAATAGAAACTTTAGAGGAACAAAAAGTCTTCAGAATTTCAAGATTAAGTAATAGATGAGTAAATTGCTCCTAAAGATGCATCAGTCTTTAATAACAATCAAGAGAAGCAAGAGCCCAATGCCTTCTTATTAAAAACTATAAATATGTGCAACAAATAAGTTTTAATAAACAATAATGAGTTGGAAAAAATGGGGCATCTAGATATCTCAACATTTTTACAAGATGATTGAAAAGATTTTCTAAACAACAATAGTAGATACAAACTATTTACAAAAATCTAAAAAAAAAAATAATATAGATAAAAAGGTGATCAGAATCGACACACATAATATCAGAGAAATTACAAATATAACAAAATAACAAAACCTGATTGAAAAGATACTAGAACAATAAATAGGCATATTAGGGTTATGCGAAACAAAACTAATACAAATCAATGCACAATGGGCATTCAATAATCAAAAGGATTATAAACACTTTTATAGTACCAACAAAGATATACCATTTGGAGCAGGAGTTGGTCTCTTAATTAGAAGATATTTGAAAAAAAAAGTTACATCAGTAGAAAAAGAAGAAGAATATATTATTGCTACCAATATGCTTATGAAAAGAAAGGTACAAAATAAGATAACCAATCTTATTAAAAGAAAATATGTACAAGACTTTCACACAATAGTAATGGGAGACTTTAATGCAACCTATAACCCATCAGAGGATAGAAAGTCTTCTTCTAAAGCAAGCTTCAGACCATCATAGCAACCTGAAATCCCATTATTTAACTTTCTTGATAAATGGAACTTTATATACTGTATATGCAAGTCATATGAGAAGGCAAAGAGAAAACTCTAACAAGGAAAAACCTAACAAGTAATAGTAAAATAGATTATAGTTGAATTTCTTTAGTTTAACAAATTATTCACTACTCTGATTCGATAATCAAGATATGGAAAATGTTACGGGAAGTGATCACACCATGCTTCTAATAACACTACATAACAAAGATCTTTTCATAAGAAGCATAATCACAAAATTCTCTACAAATATATCAAAGAGAATAGATATAAAGGGAACATCTCCATCACAATGGCAAGCCTTTCAAGAAAGTGTAGATTACAAATTTAAAACATCATTAGAATCTTTTCCTCAAGATAAATCCAATCAAGATGAAAAGGAAACTGCTATATAAAGCAGCCTTTAACAAACTAATTACAAAGAAAACAATCCAGTCAGAAGAAAAACATTACAAATATAGTAGTGAATTTATCAGCTATAGAAAAGCACTACAACTTAAAGAACTTTACAACAAAGCAGAAACATCAAAAGAAATAGATAAGCTACTGACCCTTAGCTTAGCTATAGAAAAACATAATAGTACCCATAGTTCAAATCATCAAATCAAAAATTATTGCATCCAGTATAGTATCTCTAATATGTCATGGAAATCCTTGAAAAAAGATATCCAAGATATTATTGAAGGTCTCAAATTCATATGCCAAAGCTTAGAAACTAAAAAAACAAGAGATAATATTAAAACTGTTTGGTAACTGAGATATGATAATTTGAGAAACAATCAGAGACGGATGGTCAGCTCCTTAATCAACTGAACAAAAAGCAAAATAGTATTAGATAGGGTTAAGATTAAGCAGAGGGATAATGAATATATCATAATATAAAAAGATGAAATAGCAAAGAAAATAAGATAGTATTATTATGAAGCCTTCAGAAAAAGAAATACTAGCTATAACAGTTTATCAGAAAAATGAAAAGAAAAGTACAAACCAAAAGAATATATCCAAACAGCTTAGTATGACAAACTACTCGAATCAATTTTACAAGAACTAAGTGAAACACAGAGAACACTTTCTGACAACAAAGCTTTAAAAAAATCTCAAATCAGTTATAAAATGTTGAAAAGGTTAAGCCAAGAGGAAAAAGATTTTTTGAAAAGAATGTTAAATAATTTCTTAAGATGGGAAGTTATATCAAAACAATAGAAACAATGTTATATATATCCTATAGTTAAACTGAAACCTTGGGGTTGTGAACTCTTAAATATCAGACCTATCATCTTACTAGAGGTCATAAGAAAGTGTTTTACAAAATCCTTACCAATAGAATAAAGAAATTTGTAAAACTAATAATATTCTCAAAGGTCCAAACTATGTAGGACTACCAGGAGAAAGTATAGCAGAACCAAAAAGGAATTGTGGATACTTTTTCAAGATACTGCAAAAGTATATAATACAATTAGTTTAGTTATGCTGATAAAAGCAATAGAAAAAATCAAAACTTCAAAAGGCTTCATAAAGATCATAATGAGCCTCTTTAAAAATAGAGAATTTCATGTTATATTTGAAAATTATTTTACAGAATCAATAATAACTGAAGATGAAATCAACCAAGGAAAAACTATCTTACCTCTACTTTGAAGAATTTTCTATAATTCTCTTCTTTGCAAAATTCAAAATAATATACAAAAAGGATACAAAATATCAATTACATGGAACTCTGATCTAAAAAAACAAACTATAAGAAGGTTAGAATCAAAACATACAGTTATAGCTTTCATGGATGATACAATATGGATAGCAAGATTTAAAGAAGATATGAAATAATCTTGAAAACTACAAGAATCTTCTATAAAGTCAATGATTTTCAAATAAATGGCAACAAATCAGTCCTGATTACTATTAACAATCCTAATTACTATCTGGAAGAGGTGAAAACAGGTACTAAAGAAGAAGTAATCAAAGAGCTTGATAGAACAGAACAGACTAGATTCTTAAGGATCTGGATGGGTAATTAAAAAATAGCAATAGAGCTTAAAGAACAAGTACTTAAAGAGGTCAATATAGTCATGAGAACCCTTAAATATAAGAAGGTAATAGATAAACAAACTATCTATATTCTGAATAGAATATTAATACCTAGAATAAAATTCAGAATACAACATAGTATATTGCTCTAAAAAATATGCAACACCCTGACAATGGCATATAGAAAACTTTTCAAGAATAAGAGTGGTTTATGCAAATCTATATTCAACAGTGTAATTTATCATTCAAAGATTTATAATTTGAAAAGTATTTGAATGCTACAAAGAGAAAGTCAAGTAGTAAGACTTTGCAATAGACTAAATAATCCCGGACAAGCAGAAATCACATCAATTATTAGACTCAAATAAGCATAAATCAAAAATTGGGTATCACTCAATTTATTAACCTGCAAATCCTTAGGTCACTTAATAGACAAAGGCAATTTCACATTTCAAGTAATCAGAATTGCTAAAAATATGGGAATAATATTTCATAGTTGGAAATGGCAAGATATATTTGTATGGAAAGAGGGAAATATTTGGATCAGATAATATCTTACATCAGAAGAATATAAAAAAGCTATATCATAATGAATTGATGTACCTGAATCAGCTGATTGATCAGGAAATCAAAAAAATAAGAGACTGATGAATGCTTTAGATTCTGCAAGATACAGGCAAAGGATCTATATTAGAATGGTTTCAAATTATAATCAAAAACCTCTCAGGAGAACAACTAAAGTAATACATAAGATCCTGAAGAGAAAATTATATAAAATAGAAAACAAAATACTCCAAAATAGAACCTAATCGAAACAAGCAGAAAAAATTATGGATAGTGATAAGAAGCAAAAAAAATCAAGTAACTTGGGAAAAATTAAAACAAGAAAAAGAGAGCAATATTATGATAGTGGAGCATTTTGTTAGTTGTAGCATCAACAATAACCAGAAAACTAATATACAAAAATAGCTAAGATATTTGAAAGGCATAACACTAAATAGTGACTGTATCATAGAAAGAGGAGATATATATAGTACCATATCTTAATATAAGAAAGTCCACTAAAAGAACATAAGATTTAAAAATTCCCAATCCTAAGTTAGCACTTAAAAAAAGGATTAAAAAAGTGATTTACAGAGATCAAAGCCCATTCAAAATCCAAAATTATAGAATAAATCATATGGACATTGAAACCTGAGAAGAATCTATTATCAGAGAAAATATTAAAGAAGATGCATATCAAGATTATCTGATAGTCATACTTCAATGTAATCTCAAATTGAAAGAAAAGCTAATCTTCTATTCTAATGGATTACTTATTAATTATGATAAAGAAAAAATGAAGATAGGAGCAGCCTGAATTCAAATTAATAAAAATGAAAAGAAAAGTAAGTTCCAAATAGGAATAAACAAGTGACTTTTATTTACAAGAGTGAAATTGATAGCAATTATAATGATACTCCTAGTAGTTCCAATTGAAAACATGGTAGAGATCTTTACAGACAGTCAGGTATGTATTTCCAAGTGGAAATTTTTAGAAAAAAAAGATCCAAGAAAAATATACAAGAGATAGCTTAAAGAAAAAAACTGATTCCTCTGAACATGCATAATAGAACTAATAAAGAAGAAAAATATAGATCTAAAGCTCACAAAAGTCAAAGCACACTCAAATGATCCTTATAATAAAGAAGCAGATATCTTAGCTAAAGAAGTTCTAAAATTTTCCTTGATTGAATGGAAAGATCTTATCTCATGCAAAATTATTACTGAAATCAAGTGGTAAGGAATGACTCTAGATAATTCAATTAGGCAATTTATTAAGAACATTAATAATAAAACAACAGCCTATTAGTAAACACAATAAAACAGAACTGAGAAAAAATGGAGTCAGCAAATTTCAAAACATCAGACTTATATATGAAACCTAGTATGGGAAAGAGTTAAAGATGGGCGCATATGGGATATATCTTTTAAATAATCTTAACAAAGAAACTTTCTAATTAAACTGGTCAATGACAGGCTACCTACATTAAGTAAGTTGGTTATAAAAAGACTGAACCTATACAAATAAGTGAGATGTATTGCATGTGACCAATAAGATGAAACTATAGAACACTTGCTAGAATACTCAGTCTATAAGAATCAACTAAAAGAGGCATGAAATAAAGAAGTAGATGGAATCATCAGAAAAATCACAGGTTAATTATCAATGACTGAGAAGAGATAGGAGAATTTGACAAGTAAATCTCTAAAGTAATAGAACAGGCTTCTAAAACTAGTTAGGACATATTAAGTTTCTATACAGGCCTTATAAGAACAGATATTATTCTAGAAATAGTAAATCTAAAATGTCAAAATAAACACATAGGAAGAATAGCAAGAAAATGAATAATAAAAATGCAATGAAGAGTCTGTAATCAAGTCCAAAAAGAAGTCTGGAACAAGAGATGCAAAAAGGTAATTGAGTAAAAAAAAATATAAGGAATTGATAGAGAAAACAAGACAAGAAGACCTCCATATCTTTCAAGCTGACAAACTGTACTCCTGAAGAAAAAGAGCCACTACCTAAAGAAGGAAATCTTGAAGATGAAGGTTTCCGAGAAATTCTAACAAGAAAAGTGGAGTATAGAATGAAATGGTTGGGTTTTAAGCTCTGTTAGAACCTCACAGAGTGATCTATAGTAGTGATCTGCAGGCAATAAAGTTAACAGTTGGAAGAGTCTTTACCTGAACTGTTAACAAAATGATAAATTACTCCCAAAGTTATACTTAGAGTTTTAATAATTCTTTAAAATAGAGACAAGTGAGTTAGGTAGAGACTTAACTTTAATGATACATTCTCTAATGTAAAGTATACACATGTTTAATAAAGCACATATATCTAGCCTGACAGAGAGTTCAAAAAAAAAAAAAAATTAAAAATATAAATTTATCTCATAATACCAGCACATAGTAGACATCTTAGTACAGAAAACAATATTTTGTACATAGCTCTAGTCTAGTGATCACTGAGAAAAACACAACATAAAGCATAATCTTGACTCACTTCTCTTTACTAAAGAGAAGGAAATAGGTCAACATAAACTGATTCACAGTCAGAAAAGAGAAGCCAATATCAACTTCATAGAACTTGCAGCTAGGCCAGTGTAGGATAACACCTTTCTTGATACTATAAGAAATACTAAAGCAAATAGGTTTGCTCGATAAATCAAGCAAATCTAAAATTCTTCAAGACCCAAAAGAATATTAAAGCTTCTCAAGATCTAAACAATCTAACATACATATACTATCTCCACATACATCAAAACATATCATCAAAGTAATATGAACATGTATATGTATATAAAGTTGTTATTAAAACAAGTTTGACAAAAGTCTATTATAATAGTATAACAAGAGCAACTTAAATTGGTAAGATTATCAAACACAACTATTACAACAGAAAGTGATTAACATAAATAGAGTGTTAGGGATCTGTAAAAATAAAACAAAGTTAGTATAAACAGGTAAACAATCTATGCAAAAAGGGAAAAATAATATGTGCCTAATCAAAACAAGATTAAAACATATATAAAAACAATGAAATAGTCAAAAACAATAAGCATTACATGTAAAAACTTATCAACAATTACTAAAATAATACTAAGGACATATATTAATCCATTCACATGACTATTCATAATACAACATAACAATATAACAATAATATCAATCCACATATATATCCTATTATAAATAAAGCAAAGTAAATACTTTAGATAGTAAACAATAGAGAAGATAATATTATTGACATGCTAGTTCAATTGGTACAAAACATTATAAAACAGGCAAACTATAGGTTACACAACAAATTATCAAACAAAAAGGTATAACCAATCACAATGGCATAATAGAAGATATTCTAGAAATATGTATTATACTGGATAATATTATTGCCAAAATCCTAGGAATATGTAACATATGCAATATTAAGAAGTCATTTTATTATCATGTATCTTAATTAAAGGAAAACTTTATTAAATGTAAACTAGAAGCAGACAACTCTAAGTTGTCAGTAAAGAAAAAAGATGGCCTTTAAATATATGTTTTCCCAATATAAATAAATATAATAAAAATACATGAAATAATATATATATAATCTTAATAGTTCAAAAAAAAAAAAAAAAAAACTCTTTCCCATACATCACTGATTTCTAAAATTTTCCTTTTTTGGAAATTTTCTTCTTTTGCGAAAAAATGGACCCAAAGTACAGAGTTTTAAAGCACAACATGCCTCCCAAGACTATTTTAAACAAAAACTCTCAAACACAAGCACAAGCAATTCCTAGTTCGTTCAAAAACCCAAAAAACAATACTAAAAACATGGAGCTTGATGACCAACAAACTCCTCACAAAAACATCACACAAACAAGACTTTGTAACACTGCAAACTCTTTCAATAGTAGCAAAAACATCAACAGCAACAACACTACAAGTAGCCACAACAACAGCACCTCTATCAATATTTCAACAAGCTTTGTAAACAATACCACCCTCTCTTTTTTCCAACTCAATTAAAACACACTCAGAATAGTGACCAACTTGACAAATGAAGAGGATAACAGCACACCTTCTACATCATGAAGCTTCAATAACAAAGAGAACTTTATTGATGACTGGTTTGAGAAAGTCCAATCAAACTCCAAAATCGACCAGCAAATACTACAAAAACCTTCCCAAAACACTGACGACATATCAATTTCTACTCAAAACAATAACCAAGGATCCACTGATTGGACCACTGAATATGGCAGAAAATGGTTCAAAATGTTCATTCCCATCAATGAAGTCCCAGGCCAGGATGATAACAGTAGACTTAATCTCATCAAAAAATTTCTGTCCCATCTAGAATCATTCACATCCATTAGACTCAACAAGTCACAAGATATCAATAACATCGTAGCCCTATTTGGAGCAAAAAGAAATATTGAAAAGACCAAAAACATCAAAATCGACGATAATACTATCATTCACATGCAGCCTGCATCAGTCTACAATGGTATTGAAGCTAAACACAAAACAATCAAAGCATGGGACATTCCCTTAAATGTATATCAGGTAGATGTCCACACTGCTCTTTCCAAATATGGTGATATAAAATCCATCAAAATGCAAATGATTGGCATGTGGCAATCAGCCAATATAGAATTTCACAACCAACAAGATTTCAATAAAATCAGTAACAGATGGACAATCCCATTCCCCTTTTTAAACACCAAACAAATTAAAAAAGAAAGAAGCAAATTCATGTTTAAACTCATCAACCTTCCCACAGGTACAACTGGTTATGACCTAAAAGAAATAATCAATGAAACAAAAGCACAAACATGCTACATCCCCAGAACTATACAGGGATACACCAGAAAAAGATTTGCTATCCTCAGCTTCAAAAATGAGGAACTCCTTATATGCGCAAAAAATATCAATACCATAGTTGGCACCACTGAACTAACATGGGTTGACACTATAGCCAAAATCTGTAACATTTGTTCCAATACAGAACACCTTGTCAAAGAATGCCCCATTAAAGCCAGATAACAAGAATGCACTCAACAGAAACAACAAAACAACAAAAGATTCAGTCACCTCTACACTAGATACAAATCAGCAGGAATAAATAACAGGCCAGACAAACAAAGAAAATATCAAGCACAACATTCTTCATAGATGTTATCAAAGGAAAAAGAAGAGAAACCATATTAAACACATCCAGCAATCAACAACAACAAATGCCAACAATTAAAAATCCTATACTCAGGAATATCTACAACATTTTAAAGCACATGCACTCTGAAATCAACAACATTAAACAAGACATCTCCAATCTAAATCAATGCATCGATGATATGAAAACTGATATCCAAGAGCTTTACACTTCAACAGAAGACACAGACAACTTCATTGATGCAGATGATAACAACAAAGAAATAGATGACAACATCAGCATCACCTCCAGCACCTCAAGAAAGAAATGGCCACCAGCCCAGCCATGGACATTAGGACCAAACAGGCTTGACTCACAAATCAAATAAACACACTCGACAGCTCTATGCAGCAAGTTGTGACATCAATGGAACAACTCATCGACTCTCAAATCACATAAACAAATTCCAACAACACAACCCCCAGAAAACAATAATCAATGAGTACAGACCAAATATCAGAATGAAGTATTCCACGTACATCCAAGAAACAAGTTTCTACATCTTTTCCATTCGATAATACACATATTTCATCTTCAAATCTATCTCACAAAACACAAACAACTGATTTCTCTCCTCCAACAACTACAATTTTAGAATCTAATTTGATAAACACTTCTAACAACAC
>CAJVPT010001025.1:0-23973 GCA_910592055.1 Acaulospora colombiana
TTTTTTTTTTTTTTTTTTTTTTTTTTATTGGTTTTTAATTAATAAATTATATTGATTTTTAAATAATATATATAATTTTTACAAAATAATTATAATAGATTCAAATATTTTTTGAATGAACTCTTGCCTTCAAGAAAATTAAATTTCAATATATTTATTAAAATATTAAATCTATTAGTTGAATATTATAAAGTATTTTTTAAAATTATGAATTTTTGAAAACTATTTATAAAAAATAATAAAAATTCAATAATTATTTAAAATAAAACAAATCAGTATAATAGATATTAAATTAAAGTAAAATATTTAATTATATTATATGTTTATAAAATATTAAGGATTTATTTTTTTTTTTAACTTGTCATTAATATTAAAGGCTTATTTATATTAGTTTGATTTATAAATATAATAAAAATGTTAATTTATATTTAGAACAGATTCAATTTTTCTTTATATATTTAATAATTTTTTTAAATAAAATTATTTAATATTCATTAATTTTTATTTGATAATATAAACTATTAATTTAATAGAAAATAAATTTTATTTTAGATCTAAAAATAATATGAATATTGAATTATAAAGCATTAAATTTTATCTAGTTAAATATAAATATGATTATTTTCAAAAGTTTGAATTCACTTACTATATTTTTATTATAAATTTTAATCTAGACAATTTTTAAATTATTAACTATATAGTTAAATATTTATAAAATTTATAAATATTATATTTTAATACTTATTTTATTTTATTTTTTATTTTTTTAAAAAATTTTTTATTAATATATTCTAAAGTTTTATTATTATCAAATATCTTTATTTTTTTATTAATTATCATATGATTTATGATAACAACCAATCAAAATTCTTCAAAAGTAAAAAAATATAATAAATAAAACTAGTATTAAGATATAATATATATGAATTTTATAATTTTTGTTTATATAATTAAGGATTTAAAAATTATTAAAGTTGAAATTTATAATTAAAACATAATAAGTGGATTCAAATTTTTGAAAACAATTGTATATAATTTTTATTCATAATATTTAAATATAGGATCTTAAATTAACAAAATTCTTATAAATATTTAACTACAATTTCTTTAAATTGTATATATAATATATAATTTAAATTTAACAAATATATAAATTTTAATGAATATTAAAATAAAAAATAATAATTTTTTGAGAAAATTATTAATAAAATATATAATAAAAATGGTAAAGATTTATTTATATTATAAATAATATAGAATTATATAGTAGAAATTTATTGATAATTTATTTTATTAAATTATATAATAAAAATTGATTGATAATTTATTTACATATATTATTAATTTATCAAATCTATAATAAAAATCTGCAAGCAATAATGTTTCAAGTTAGAAAGAAGTTTACCTAAACTCTTAACAAAATAATAAATTATTCCTGAAGTTGTACTTAGAAAGGTAAAACAACCAAGATAAGTGAGTTGATTAAAGAATTAGCTTAGTATCTCATGTTATATGTACAGCTTACAAATGTTTAATAAAGCATACATAACTAGCCTGATAGAGGAAAAAAAAAATATTATTAATTTATCAAATTATTTTTTTTTTTTGATAAATATTACACAAGTGATATTATATCAAATAAATATTTTCAATTAATGTATTGGACAAGCTATTACATAAAACTAAATTAGAATAAATGAATTACTTATAATATAATATATTTAAGAAATACTGTATCTATATAAAAAAAAAAAATTGGAAATCTTATTTTTATACAATTTAACCTTGTGCTGTAATTGTTTCTTGATGAATTTACATTAGAGGCATTTACTTGAAAACCATAAAGCTTTATCACCTAGCTACGATCCATGGTCTAGATGGTAAAAACTTATTTATTTTAACAAATAAAGCTATTTAAAATAAAATTTATTTTATAATAAAAATTTTTGATATTTATTATATCGAACAAAGCATTTATTGGATTTCAGAAAAACTTTAAAATTTAACATTAGAATCTCGATCATTTTGTTCAGGCAATTGTGTATATATATTTTAAGAAAAAAAAGTATAATAATTAATGTGAAAAAAAAAACCCCCAGTAAATAAAACAAATTTATTTCAACTTCCTACAATCAGCAATCACTTCCATATTTGTACATAAAAAACGCGTCGGCAATTGTATTTTTACGACTATTGCTTAAACTTTGAGGAGTCGATGTCGACGGAAACCATGAAAGACATGACTTTTACCACGTCCGACTGCATTTATAAACCTCTCGAGGTGGTCAGAAGCCTTATCGGTAATGAACAATGCGACACGCAGCTCTTTACACCCTCAAATACTCTATATACAGTGTATCGCGCCTGACCTTTATCAATAACCAGGAAAATCTAATTCCGCAGAAACTTCCGCAAAAAATGAATGTGATGTTCCCGCCTTTTTCCGAAGCGTTTTCGCAACAGAAGATAGCGTGTCCGAGGTTTGGCACATCGTTAGCCCATACACATTTTCTTGACAAGCTAAAATAACTTGTTGTTTGGAAGATACCCTCATTGAACGATATTCCCGTTTTCGACATTCCTCATTGTTCACTTGTCCGATTTCGAGCCATGATACAGAATACTGGTTTGGGACATGAAATGTTCATAAGCTCTTATGAGACATTGGGTCACGACGGACATAAGGTTTGATCTACGCATCATTCGCTATCTGTTGATATGCACGATGGCCGATTCATTAAGGCCATTTCATTCACGATTGTAGCAATGGAAATTTAACAAGTATTCCGATGACACGGATATGGTGATCGTAGTGAACAATTTCTTTGTGAATGCACTTTCTAAAATTGATTGGTCTTAACTGAAAATCATGAACTTTTTTTTTCCGGGGAGAAAGGATGAAATTTTAGATTTCAATGCGCCCGGGAACCAACTCGATGAAAGGCATCTGTATTATTGCGTATCAATTCCTGGAGAAACACAATGGGCCAGACAAATATCCTATAACTAAATATTAAATTTGACAATAATTGCGTCTTTCCATGTATAACATAACATTATTCCTTGACATGTAACTACGCCTATAGGAAGCAAAATTATTCTTCGATTGAAATAGGAACAAGCATTGAAGGTTTGTTTTAATGTCTTCATAATTCTAATATATATGACACGGTTTTGATTTTCCGGGTGGTGATACCAGATATCGTGAGATCAACCGCAAATCTAAGTTTAAACCATGATGGGAATGAAAACAATGGATTAAAAAAACTCAAGTTTAAATTCCCGTTCCCCGGGGAAGATCATGTGGCGGCTATTGTTAAGGTAGAGTGGAAAATATTTCATTATTCTAAATTCTCTTTAAGTCACCTGGTAAAAATTCAGATATCTTAGATATACGACAAAGATGAATCCCTTAAAGTGTCAGATGTCGTTGAATTCATCGGCGTCCTTGCCCATCCCAGGTTTTATTCTTTAAGTGTTTATTATTTACACAAATTGCCACAGGATACCATTCAATTATTATTTGATTGAATTTAAGTGATGGAATGGATTCAAAAGAAGATGAATTCAGTCTCGATCCTATATTTTCAAGTATTCCGTGCCTTCACGCGATATTTTATAGAAACATTCACCCATCAGGAAATCCGTTTGTGACGCATTTGACGGATCTTCACGGTAATTTAAAGTTTAACTCAATTACGTACGATCCCTAATTGTTGATTGAATTAATTAGATATGTATTTCAACTCAAGTAATACAAATTCGAGCGACCTGTACTAGAATTTCTTTGTTGCAGTACATCTCGTCTGCTTTCGGTGGAGATGACTTGGTGGCCGAGTTTGTGCTGTTACAACTCTTTTCTAGGATGTACGTTCGTGCATAAAAAAATTGGATTTAACTTTCCCAAAGAACTCTGCTATGAATTGCTGATCTTATTTTGCCTTAACCCAGATATAATCGACGAAACGATCTCACTCTCGGCAAGCTCGTCTTGAACATCAGCAATGTACCTTCATCTTTCAATGGTGACAATAACAGTCCCTCTTCATCCAGACTAATTCACTCTAATCGATTTTCCAAACGCATCGCCGATGTTCTTGAATCACTTTTGCCAAAATATCATGACCTTCCATTAACACTTTCAACTTTGAATGAGATTTATTATTATCCGCGCAGTAATGATGAATTGGATTCAGGAGTATTTCAAGTTAGTCAGGGAACTTGGTTCCTGATTGACGAAACCGTCATGGAAGAAGGCAAACTCGGCGACATAGGTAGGAAAACTTTTAGTGCCGCGAACAAAAAGAATTAATGCTGATTGTGTTGTTACTCTTTGTAGGAGTTCGTAATTTACAAGCGTTAAATGAAATTCTTGATAATCAAAAACTCAGATACACATTTCCTTTTAACGATTTTGAGCTCGAGACTGATATCGGAGCAATTATATTGTCAGATGCTAAATCATTTCTGCCAGTAAGTTTCGATGGAAGTTTGCGCGCAGAAAATTTTTCCGTCGCTACTGATTTATTTATGATTTTCTGGGACGCAGGTTGATTGTGTTATTCCTTTGTTAGCAAATCCCGAAGAGACCTTGATGCTTGACATCAAAGAGGAGTTATTGATAGAATTCCGAAATTATCTCAGCATTCTTCGGTATGCTGACTATTCGATTCCGGATGACGTTTCGGAGGTTTGTAAGCGATGGTGATGGGAATCAATTTGCTTTCAATCACCGAGATTATTGACACTTTTCATTTTATAAGCACATTCAAAACGATTTTGTTCGTCAAAGAAAGAATGCTTCGGTAAACGGTCAGCCCTTGGTGACTCAAACGGATCTGCTACTGCGCATGACTTTGGCGAGGTAAGCCCCGATTTTTCTAAACGTTCTTTGTCATAGGAGTAATCGTTGTTTCATGAAACTATCGGTGGAATAGGTTGGTGACCTTGAGTTTTGGTCAATTCGAATTAACGACGGAATTGTGGGACTACACGCAGAAACTGGATGAACAGAGGAAACAGCGTATCGCGAATTTTGGACAAATGTCGTGATTTAGCGGACGTGATGACTCTAACTGCACTAATTCGAGTCAACCTTTTTAATAAATTCTAATTCTATTGCAATGATATGAAATCTGTTATGCACCTTTACAATTGATCATATAAGATTGTGACACCAAGAAATATCGCAATTATCTTTATCATGTGCCTAAATTCGTTTTCATTTGCGTATCGTCATCGCGTAGATTGATTTACGCATGCGTTTTTACCAACTACCATAGATTCCATCTCTATGCTAACCCGAGCGTGACCGATTAATTTTTGCAAGAATCAATAATTTTATTGTAAAATAAGATACTGTATATATTAAACTTTATACATACAGTATATGCATCGTGAAGTTAATCACCATCATTACATTACATATATTTAATGTACAGTAGTACACTGTATGCGTATACTCATGTGTGCTAATTGTTGTAGATTAGTATTAACATGATGGGTGTGGGGAGAAAAACCTTGACTAATTACCAAATCCCTCGGAATACAGATGATTCTAAATTTCCAAGCGAGACCTTTCAAGAACTTCCATTTAATTGTCCAAGACTTATTATATTAATGGTAAGTGAATAATAATTGCGATGAGTTTTATATACACGTTGTTTTGTAATGAAGTGGAAGTTTGGAAGTTGGAATTTTCTAATAAAAAGTTCCACAGTGCAAGGATTGCTATTTCTGTGATTTTTTTTTTTTTAAAAAAAAAAAAAAAGTTAGATTTACTTCTAACCCATGTGCTAAGAGAAGCATATGGCATCTAAACAAACCTTCATTCTCCGTCTCTTTCTGGACTGATTTTTTATCGAGCCGTTCGATGATGATGGTGATTTTCTTTTATGCCCTGAAATTTCGAGTTTATCCAAAAATGTTTCCAAATATTGTTTGAACTCCTTTGTCGTTAATGTTCTATTACCGGCTATCATTAGGTGATCCCTTAGACTCACAAGATACTCGTACCACGACGTTAACATCGATTCATACTTATTTTCCTCATTCGCCTCGTGGTTAGATGATGCATGCTGATTTTTCTCGATCGCCTCGCGATTAAATATACTCTGTATTGCCTCGCTAGTAAATATACTCGGCAAGAAATTTATAAACAGAGGACCGAGAATATCTACGTGCGTCGCTTGAGATAGGCGATGCATGTGCCTTTGCTCGAATGACACGCCACTATTACAGTAGACCTTCCAGATGGTTATTATGGCTTCCCGGTTGCATTCCTTGATTTTGGTTTCCACCGGTTGTTTATCGATTTCAACGCGAACCCTGAGAATAGAATCAAAACAAAACTTGGTGATTTTAGCCTTTGCACCAAAGGTATTTAGAACCCATTCATAGAATCCCGGTGAAAATATCAAGGAAGTACTGGAAATTTTGCCGGCGTTATCTATGTACGTCTTCATGCCATTTTGAAACGCATCTTCTTGAAATTTTATCTTGCCGACTCTTGCCGTGTTTAAGGACTCATCCGGTTGCGACACCTCCTTAGCGTTAGCGCCGTTTTGAGGATGTTTTTCATCATAAATCTTTCCTAATTTGTCATTTATGAACTTCCATAAATTCGATCGTTTAAGATTACGTTCCGGTTTAATCGACTCTATCAAGATCCTATTAATGAGGTCTTCAATGGGATCGCGCATGATTTCGATGAAGGATTCTAGCAGAATGTTACCAAGATTCTCTAATCTTTGTTCAAAAAGTTGCATTATATCACCGATGACTGGATAGGTTAGTTTGAAGCCTAGTTCGATAAGCTCTTCGATTCTCGCCGTCACCCCTTCTTTATTAGGCCTTTCATAATCGGGTTCGGGTGAAGGAGGAAAAAGAATTAGCAGTGCTCCCTGCATAACCAGGTCATTCACATCCTCACAAATCTGAAAATATCCAATGCCTATCCACAATTTCACCAAGACCTTGTTGATAAGGATGGCACGAGCAATTACATTTAATTGACGACTATTTTCGTATCCATCTTTAGGTGGATATTCTTCAGGCGCATTGATTAATGAGTGGTGCAGATCACTTCTTTTGGGTTTTGGTCTTGGGGGAAATGGGATGAATAGCTTTTGCTGGATCAATTCCTCTATCTCCTTAATATGCTCATTTAGGATCGTTGGGGCTTTACTGATGACATAAGGACCGGCGGACAAGAAATGAAAAAGCTCCATGTCATTCCCTTTGAAGGACGGTTCCTTGAATTTATTCTCGGCCTCCGTGATTAAATAATTGAGGACATGATGTGATATATTACTGGCCCAAGGCGACTTAATTTTCTGCTGGAAACTTTTGATGCGATCGGCATCAATCTGACCAATGTTATGCTCAATTTTTAACTCGATGAGCTTTGGGTCATACTTCCCAAAATGCATCAATAGTCTCTGAGAGAAATACCGGGATAAGATGGCTCCGTTCTCTAGTATGCTTTTTGCAACTTCTACGTTTATAAAGTTTGGGCCAAATCGTACCGCATGGAAAAGTGCTTGGGCTCGACCATACCTATATATAATCCATTTTGCACGTGTATCTGGTTTCAATGAAATATCAAGTAATCTCCTACACGTAAGTATTAAATTATGTGGAGATTTGGTATATACAAGTATCCTTTGAATTGGTTCATCTGCAAGGGATAATAAGTTGGTCATCATTTTTAAGACGAGGAATCCCAAGAGCTAGTATTTATCTTTGAATTATCTTTGATAGATTCTCTTTAAGGTAGATAGATACGTCTCATCATTGATATGCAAAAAGTAACTCTCCAGCAGGACAAAAAAGGAAGGTGATCAAAGAAAAAAATGAATACAAATTTGATCATGCATGATTCACTGCACAACATCAGATCTCCGTAGATTACTCGTTTTTTCGGGTAGCTGTGAACCAAAGTACCTTTCATTCACCGTCATTTGGAAGACTATAATGCTTTATGACTATCATCCGATGCACATTTAAACAACGGCACTCTGGGATTTGTATGGTTGCCAAAGCATCACAAGATAGAGCAGGTGGCAAGACAAAATACAATCAAAGATGGCAAGTGACATTTCCCGGATCTAATCAATTGTGCCATCTTTGTTAAATTTAAATGAGCTAAATTACAGTACGGACTAGTACGGACTCGTACTTGCCTTTTTATTGCAAAAGATAAGATAAAAAATCAATTTTGTCAAGAATCAATTTTAGATGCTGTGTATTAAATAAAATTAAAATGAACTCGCCATAAAATTTTGTTAAAATAGTAATTCTCGAAATTTTCGAGTATACTATGCTGTATATTAATTTTTTTTAGGATCCCGAAAAGGAATACTGTAAAACCTCTCTAAATGCAATCCCCCCAAATGCAACTACCGAGTTTAATCTCTCTAAATGCAACTGCCGGCATGGTCCCAAATTAAAAGTTAAATAAGAAGTTTATCCTCCCATAAATGCAAAACTCCTGTAAATAAAATCTTTTAAAATTTTTCATTATAGTCCCTCCGTGTTGCATTTAAAGGGGTTTTACTGCACTAATTAAAATTCAAGGTGGGTTATACTGTAACTCACATATATAAAATTCAAGAATCGACTCCATTTGTTAAACTCGATTTTATAAAAACGATTTTTATGAAAAGCAACGTAAGAATAAATATTAACTCGATTTTACGAATTAAATTATAACAGAAAATTTTTGAATCCATTTATACAGTATAATCATTGCATATTGTTATTTTCTTATAAAATCTAAGCATTGTTTCAAAGTTTTGATCTCATTATTATTATCGTATATTATTTTATATAAACTTGTATTTTTTTATCATTTTTTTTTTAATCCATAATCGTGCCATTATGGAATAGATATTAAATAAATACAGTATTTATAGTGTTACATAAATTTTTAAGTAGTAATCAACTTGTTATTATATATTATTAGTTAAAGAATTATACTACTTGAAAAATATGCTAAATTAGTTTGAACTAAATCAAAGTTTAAACTAGATAATCTAAGTCAAATTTAGAAAACAACATTCTATTCTTAAATAATAAAGTTTCTTCAAGAATATATAAAAACTTATATATTTTTTTTTTAATCTGCCATCAGGTTAACATGACTTATCTTTATTGTGTATTTAAAATGTTATACAATTTAAAAGATTTTTACATGACAGCTCACCTGTCTTAGAAATTTAACTTCTCTAGATGCAACTTAGGAAATGATATTTTGCTCTCTTAATAACTTGGATTATTCTTTAGCTATCAAGTTCATTGCTTACTGTATAGGTCATTACTGTAAATCATCCAAAATTCTAAATAGCAAATCAAATATCTAATCACTTTTCCCCTTTCATTATCCATCTTTCAATAATCTCCTCATATTTATACCTTTGGATTGTTTTTAATATAATATCTTGTTTAATGAAGGATTATTCTCTTCTTCTGAATTTTTTGTGTTTTCAAACTTGTTTTTCAGAACTCAGTGTTATTTAGATTTCCTATTAATACCCAAAGTCTTTTTCTATTCAATTACCACTTTGCAGCATTCGTTCCAGATTCTTTTCTTGAAATTCTTTTACATTCATTGATATAGTCTTCCTCTAGCTTTCTTTGTGATAAGTATCTTTATCTTGTTATGTAATTTGAAGAAGTCTTCAATATCTTTCATTTTATCTTTATGCATATATCCACATATTATTTTAAAAAGATTTAGTTTCTATTGCTGTATCTCATTGAGCCATATATCAACTACTTTATGTATAGCTTCTTGATCTTCGTCCTTGATCTCTACTTGATCAGTAATATATTGGATCAACTTTCTACTTGCTTCTTTTCAGATGTCTAATCTTTCAAAGTTTGTTGTTAAACATAAGAACAAGTGATTAATTATTTCTTTATAAGTTCCATATCTAATTCAAGTAGTTGATTTATAAACTTTTGGTTTTTGCTTCTTAAGTATCTATAATATTGGAAGTTCATCGTGAATAAAATTTATCAAAAAGCTTTTGTCCTTATTATTCTTAAAGAATATATATAATATATGATGTATATTAAACTGACTCCAAAAAACTGTCCAGTTTATCTTAGTTTTCTCCTTATTTCATCTATTCTGAATCCATCTTTGATTACTCCAGTCAAAGCCAATCTTTCTATAATTTTATCTTTTAATAAACTTCCGGATACCGACGTCAATAGTTAGGCCTTTCTATATAGCTATAGAGAAGATTGCATCCATTTTTGATATGTACTGCCATTTTATTGAATTTTCTTTTCTAGCTAGTATCTACCATATTGTTGAAATAGTTTTCTTTATGTGCATGGACCTTTTCTAGTATTAAAGCAAGGCTTTTTTTCTTAACTAGATTTTTTATCTTTATTCAAAGTAACCAGTTAACTATTTTGATTCATTTTTTAAATGACATAAGGGATTGTAATTATATAGTATTTCATATTCTAATAACTACTTTGCAATCTATAAATATAGTGATATTAGCATCTTGAGATAGAATGTAGAGTACTGTCAATATTGCTAGTATTTCTGCTCTTTCTGTTGAAGACCATAGCAGTCCTCCTGCTAAGAATTGATTGATAATGGTATTGTCTTGAGTCTGAATTCAAACGAAACCCATCTGATACTCTATTTCAATATCTTCTGTTTCTTTCTTAAAGGACCCATTAGTGTAAAAAGTAAAGTTTTTATGTCTATTGTTTTGATTAAATCTAAAAGCATCAGTAAATTTTCTAATATATTCTTTTGAGTAAATAGTCTGCTCTATTAATGAAATATGCCAGTTTTTTATAATTACTTCTTTATATGTTATTGTTAAATTTCAAGTGTTAGGTCTATATTATTTTGAGTTGTCAGGCATCCAATCTGTTGGGCTGCCTGAAAGCAGTAGTGATTTTCGTATTTATATACTTTTAGACTTGTTGAGTTGAGATAGGAGATATGTTTCTAAAGGTGAAACTATTATCATCAGCTTGAATAGATCTGGATAACATAGGATTGGATTATCAATACTATTATAACTGAGCTGATATGGGGTGAAGATTATATTTTTCCTTGAGCTTTCTTGACTTTTCCTATCATATTTTTTGATAGATTGATATTGATTCTTCAGTAAGTCTTTCTTTTGTCCAGTGTATTCAATAATTGTTCTATTTGGATATTATAATTGTACTATTCTAAATTTTTGAATAAGCTTCTAAGCAAATCCTGTTTTTCTGTAACCTGAGAAACAACTTGTTTATACCATCTAGGAATATGACCTTTTCTATTTCCAAAAAATATTTGAACTGCTCCCCATTCTCTAATTGTTCCTATAGTTGAGTTAACTAATTGATCCAAAAACATTATATTGTATTTTTTAAGGGATACTATAGTTTTTTTATAATCACATTCCTCAAGAATTGACTTAATAAAAAGTAAATCATCCTTGACTTGGAAAAGGTTTTTTTATTTTCAACTTTGATATATAATTTGAAGTTTATTGACAAGAGCCAAAGTGATAGTAGCAAAGTTACCTTTTTCTGAAAAAGCAGCTTATGTTGGATATTTCAAGATATTTCTAGGCTCCCAGTATTTCAACTAATTCTGTTTAAGATAGATAATTGTTGCTATTCCTGGATTTTTAGGATTGTTCAGCTAATAGAAGAGAAAAGTTATATAATTTTCAAGTTGGATTTCCTATATACTTTTAAGACCTAATATCTTTTTATTATGAATACAACTATTTGACATTATGCTACATATAAGAGCTTTGTTCTTAAAAGTTTTTCTATACATTGTTGTAAGCTTATTATATATCTTTTCTCCAATATGTGTATACTGTGTATGGTATTCTATCCAAGGAATCAGAACTCTATTGATAATATATTTAGCATGTTTCTCAGTTATAGTTTTTTACTGATTGTTAGATTTATAGATCTAATTTCAATTTTCAACAAGTTAATTGTATTTTTGCTATTATGTCTTCTTTTAAACAAACTCTTAGGAATTGTGTCTGATCATCTTTGCTCATTTCCTTGACTTCTGTTTTGTCTGAACTATTCCAGTTTTCAGCTTATTCCGATTCATTGCAAGCAAAATTGACTTCTCACTATTAATTTATAAATTATTTGCTATATAGAATTTTCTGGCCTCTTTCAAAATATTCTTCATATCTTGCTTAGATCTAGTTATTCAGGTTGTGTTATTTATATATACAATGATCACTTGTCTAATAGATAGTTTCTTCTTAACTTCTGGTATCTGAAAGTTAGATATCCACTCTTTTTTCATAGTATATCCATAATTCTGTTTATTTTGAATTTTGTAGAGCAATAGGTTATAGAAAATTCATCAAAATAATGAAGATATTGTTTTCCCTTGATCAATACCATCCCCTACTATAAATAAATCAGAAAGTCCAGTAGAAAGAATAGTACAACATTCTCTGTTCTTAAAAAGATTGACAAGCAATTATCTTGTTACTAATGGAATTTGAATTCTTGACATTGCCTTTTTCAATATTTCAAGACTAATTATATCATAGGCTCTTGTTGTGTCTTAAAAAAGTATCCATAATTCTTTTTTTTTTTCTTTGGCCTCTTTATATATACTGTTCAGAAGTTGGATAAGTTTAGCAGTACTATCTCTTTATAGGTTAACAAAGTTTGGTCCTTACAAGATATGATGCTTTGCAAAGATAGTTGCCAAGCACTTATTCACTATTTTGATAAAGCAAAGTCTCACTTTTTCTAGTAACACAATTGGTCTGGTATTTCTAAGCTTACAGTGCCATGGTTTAGGCTTGAGTATTGGATATATGTTACTGCTTTTCCATTTCTTGAATATTTGATCATTTTCAAGAATCATATTAAAAAGTTATACTAATATAGCTTTTCCTTTTGGACCTAAATTCTTTAGTATCTTATAACTGGTCTGTGAGGAATCAGATACTTTTTTATTGTGAAGACTTCTTAGTATTTCATCAAGTTTTTCTATTGAAATTTCTTCTTTTAGAGGGAGATATTATTTTGATTTGATCCATTCTTTGGACTGATATTCTGTTTTCCAATCAAGATCTAAATCTTAGAAATTGGATTTTCTTTTCTCAAAGGCTTTTTGATAATAGATCTAGACTTGTTGGTTAATAGTTTGTGAGTTTGTAACTATATATATTGAACTTTTACAGTCTTGTACTAGGAGTCTATCAATCACTGTCTTGGATCATTTTTTGTTGAAAATATAGTTCAGCATTCGTTTTTGATTGCTTTTGAGATCCTCACATCTGATTTCAAGAGCATGTTTGATTTGATTTTTGATATAGTAACTTTTCTTTTTTTACAAATTGTATGTAAAGTCAATTCTATTTTGATAATTTGTTTCAATTGTATTTCAATATCAGTAGCATTTTGAGAAGGTAATAAGTTTTGAGCGAATGTATTATCACTTAGAATATGAAACCTATTGATTGCTGTTGAAATCTTTTTCTTAATATAAGGTTTCCATATTGCTTGAGTAGATAGTGAATTCTATTAGCTTCTCTATATATATTAAAATCATGTCTAGGAATAGTGCTCTCAATTTTAGATTTTCTTTTAAAGTTGAAATATACACTTTTTGTTTTTAAAGTCTTAAAGGCTCCTTTAATGATAGTAGATTCTAATAGGTGTCAGGTCTTATTCAGTATTTATAATACATTGAAGTTATTTAAGAACTCCATATATACTTGATCTTTAAGATTGAAGAAAACAGTATCTGTTCAGATTCTAAACTTTTTTTATTGAATATCTATAGAGTTAGTAGTATCTAGGATTTTAATACCTTTAGTTCTTTGTGATTCCTGCTCCTTTTTCTTAAACAAGTTTTCAGTTGTTAAATGAACCATTAAAAATATATGGTTTTGCTGGTTGAAGTTTCCATAGGTATATTATAGAAATCCTATAGATTTCAAGACTCAGTTTAGCTATAGTTCAGATATAATCAATTTTGCTATAAACTAATTTGTTTGACCATATAAAAGTACTATTGCCTTCTTTCTCCCAAAGCCTTTGGATATCTATGAAATTCCAGTCCTCTAAAAAGTTAAATGACCTGATTTCACCTTTTTTGTATCTGGTATATATCTTGTTATTAACAGAGAACTGATTTGTTGTAGGATCAATTACAGTATTAAAGTCTCTTATAACAATTACTTCAAAGCCTCTTTTCTGTTTTATGAATTTTCTTCTATAAAATTTGTTATAGATATCTACTTTCTTTCTTATCAAAAGGTAAGTAAACTTGAAAAATTGCAAGTTTACTTTTCACTGATAAGAAGCTAGCTCCTATTATATGACCTTCTATCTTGTCTATACATGCTAGCTTTCTTTTATATTCTTTTTTAATTAAAAGACCTACTCCTGAACCTCTAGGTCTTTTATCATCACTACTATGAAAGAACTTGTACGTTTTTTGAAATTTGAAAGCAAATGCATCAGATCCAAATATAAGTTTTGTTTCACAAATTCCAAAAATATCAATATTCATCTCTTGAATTTTTTTCCAATGTCTTTGTTGATCAAGAATTGTATTAATACCTCTCATATTGTGTGTTTCTATAGTTATAATGTTATTGATAAATGGTTTGATATTGGCATTTTTATAAAGGTTATAACTTTTTGATATTTAATAATATTGGATTTTATTATTAAAATGAAGTCATCTAAAGAGTTTGTATTATTTGAGAATTTATTGTTATGTATATTATTGTTTGTTGCACCTATTATTAGATTTATAATTTTTGAGAAGAGCTGTATTTCTTTTGAGAGTCCAGTTCTTATTTAGAAAACTGTGATTGGATTGGTGCACTTTATAATTATTAAGATCCTTGTTTTTATTCTGACCAAGAACATTTTTTGGATTGTTGCTCCATTCTACTAATTCTTGTATTCATTTTTTCCAGATTAGCTAAGATCTGTTGTTAAGGAGTAGACCCATTATATTCAAAGTCTAAGCTGTCTGAACTTTTGAATTCTTGATTAGTTTCTTAATTACATTTCCTGTTTGAGTTGATAGGTTCATTATTACTACCTGTTAGTCAAACATATCCAGCTCTTTTAGATCTTTGTTCTTATTTTGTTTTGATTGTATATATAACTGGTTTGTTTTTGGGCTGAGTGTATGATTCATCCATATCATTGTTGAATTCATCATTTTTTTTTAAAGTTAGACTTCTATCTTGGTTTTCTATTGTATCTAATATCAATTCTCCTTATCTCTCTATCTGTCTGTTCAATATCTGATTCTATTGATTCATTATCTGATTCTAAAGTCTTCTTGTATTATTGTCTATCAGGTAAAAGGTCTTTTTCATTCTAAAATATTCTTTAGCACTCCATATAAGTTTATGGCCATGCATAAAGATATGTTATTTAAAGCTTTCTCAAGATCTTGTAATGATGCAAAACATATAACAGTGTAACCTCACCTTCTGAGTGTAAGTGGATTTCTGGGAGTAAAGCATGTTTTGATCTTGGTATGTCTAACTGCTCGAACCATCAGACTAGTAGTAGTATTATGTATACCATATAGTCTAAGAGATTAAGAGTTGTGCTGCTTAATTATTTGATTAATTTCTTTATTATCTGGTTCATGATATGTGAAAATAGCTTTAATATTTTCTTTATTAATATGAATCATCCATTCTTCCTCTAAATTCTTTAACTGTTGATAAGATATAATGAGGACTTTTATTCTTATTTGAGAATGTAAGTAATTATAAATATAAATATTTGTTGTATTTTCATATTTTAATAAGGCAGCTTTAATCTTTTACCATAAGTGATTTCGATTAATATCAATTAGGATAACTACTAATGATGACTGTCATTTTCAGTCTTTTGTTGGAGAATCTTTTTGTGTATCATATTTTTAGAGTTTATTCATTTTTTTACCTCCAAAGAGATGATGATAAAATTTTCTTCTTCTTTTTTATTATTTTTTCTAAGCATTGCAATGCATTTTCTTCTTTCTTACAGCAAAACGTAGTCCAAGTATTTCCATTAAGAAAGTCTTTCTTAAAGGGTTGAAAGTCTTTTAGCAGGCTTAGTACATTTTAAAGGTATTTAATCCTCTCATTTTCAGATTTTCCTGGAAGCCTAGATGTAAGAATTCCTATTTTGTATTTGCCATTTTCTTTAATATAAAAGGGATTAATACTGGAAGGAAATGATATATTTTTTGTCTCATAGGCAATTTGTTCTGTAATATTATTTTCTTTGATCTTTTCTGTAATCTTCTTTATCTCTAGTTGGTCTTCTACTTCCTTGTCACCCATTTCTATTTCAGTATTACTGGGAATTTTTACTATTATAGTTGATTGAACATTCATATCATTTCCCAGATCTGTATTATAAGAATTGCTATTTATCATAGATTAAGTTGTTGATATTTTATAGGAGATATGTTGTGATTATTTCTCCTATTCGATTAGATTAAATTATTTATCTTCTAGATATGGCACTAAAAGATCTTCATCTTTTTCTTGTTCTTGAATCTACAGATATAAGATATATTGCTTAAGAATTGTGACTTTGACAAAGGTAGTCTAATTAACATTTAGGATTTGGGTGATAACACTATCCAGGATTGAGTATCTGTTTGGTTCAGAACAGAATCCTGTATAGTTTTTGGAGTAACAGCTATGTTGAAAATAGCTTTTATTGCCCAAAGTTTTTTATATTGGTCAAATTTGTTTGATAGTTGAATCTGTATATTCATAATATGTGCTTCTCTCTTTTTCATCACTTGTATTTCCTGTCTTTTCATTGTTATGTCTAGATTACGTGATATGGAAAACTTATTGACTGTTTTGGTATATGATATAGTCTAAAGTTTACATGTTACCAAAATAAACTGCTGTTGTTTTGCTGTTATAGATCTTATTTGAAAATGATCGACTTTATTTATCAAATCTAAAAATAGATATGATGTGAGGAATTGTAAACAAAACACATTTATTTTGAAGTTTATATTTGTCATATGAGCTTGTTGTTGTAAAAACACAGATGTGATAGATTTTGTATTACGCATTTTAGATGTAATCAGTTGTTATATTGTTTTGAAACTCTATCCTGTTGAGCAAAAGAGGCTTGGATGTTCTTCTAGGTATTGTAAATCTTGGACTTAAACTGATTTATTGGCTTGAGTTATTGTTTGCAAGACTTCTCTTGGTGTCAAGAAAGGTATTATCCTGTACTAGCCTGGCTAAGAGCTTGTGGAATTGAGGTTGGGCTCAAAAAGCTTACTATGAATCAGTGTTCTTGTGTTTTTCTTTCCTTTGTAAAGAAAGAAACTTTGTGTAGGACAGATATATTGTTTTTAAATCTCTTTGATATTTGTTACCAATTGATTGTGTGTAGTATGAAGCTTGCTTGAAAGCAAAGGTTTTTGTATATAAAAATGTTTTCTTGTGTATGTAAAGCTGGTTTCTCTTGTTTTTCAGTAAAATTACTAAAAAAAAAAATTTTAAAGAAAACTGGGGATTAGCAAAAAGAGTTTTTATCTAAATTAGTTATAAAAATATTCAAGTCTTAGAAAATAATTTTTTACATTTATTGATAAATTAAATAATAATTTAAAATATATTTTCAAGATGATAATATTTCAGTTTAATAGATAAAAATAGTTAAATAATGATTAGAAAATAATTTGTTAACAAATATTTCTTGACCTACACAGTCACCAGATCTTAATTTAATTGAATATTTATAGAATATTTTAGAAAAAAGAAATTATAAATATGATCTATATCAAAAAAATCTTATAGAATTAATGATTATTTTAAAAGAATAATGAAATCAAATTGAATTAGAAAATTTAGAAAATTTAGTAGAAAATATATTAAGAAGAATTCAGGCTATAATAGATAGTAATAGAAATTCAATAAAATATTAATAGTATTAATAAAAAATCCAGACTTTTATGAGCATATTAGTATAAATTTTATTAAAGTTATTTAGTAAATTTTTTAGTAATAATAAAATCAAAATCAGCTTTGAATTTTAAAAATTATGATAATCAACATATGATTAGATACTTTTGGCAAATGAGTATACCTATGAAACTATCTACATGCTATATAAATAAAAATATAAAAAATTTATTCTGCTAAACTATCTACATACTATATGAATAAAAAAAATATACTGCAAAATTATTTACATACTAAAATATACAATATCATCTTTATCTTAATGATAAATAAATAAAATTTTAAAAACTTTCATAATTTCTAAAACTTTCTAACATTTTTGCTAAAAAATTCAAATTTAAAAAAACTATACTGACTTTGTTAAAATACACTTATTATACATTTTTCCAAATTTCTAACTCTATAAATATTTCACAAATTTTTACGAGATTTCGAATAATCTATTTTTTCACAAAATCAAAATCTTTTTTTAGCATATCAATTAATATTCAAATAATTGACAAATTCTAAGATTAATATAGAAATCAAGTTTGGTACAGTTATTCTATAGAATTTTTTTTTGTCAATTATTTCAAATTTTTTAATGGATTGACTCAATTTGACTTGATTGTTTTTTTTCTTAATTGCTAGTAATACTAAAATAAATTATTGGTTCATTTTTTAACCAGTGATTTTAAAAATAGATCAGTAAAACTTCAAGAATTAAAACAGTCATCTGATTTAAACAAGTCAACTCAAATATTAGAAGTCCAAAAATATACTTGATAATCCAGTAGAAGTCAAGACAATCGAAAAAGATAATCTTGCTGTTACAACTCTGGTCATGTCAAAGAAACTATAGATTACATATAATAGTAGGAGATAAAAAAAGATTTTTGACAATCAAGAAAGTATCATGTCTATTAAAACAATTATAAACAATGAAAAAAAGATCCCTTCTCTAAAAAGAAACAAAATAATGTTTCTGGATTAGCCAATCAATATAACTATACTAACAATAAGAGAATAAAGAGCAGTTCAAATTCTTGCTAGTACTTGTAAAGGTCACATTCTAAGTTGATATATACAAATTAGAGCAAAGGTTACAGAAAAACAAGATCTGTTGAAGCAGTCCTATCAAACCTGAAAATGAACTGAATATGAATTCCAAATGGTAAAGTGATTTCTAAAACTGATAAGTAGAAAATCAATTGAGAAGTTTTGATTAAAACTGCAGGAACTATTATAGAAAAATCAAAATACAAAACAGAGTAATACTTTTCATACCATATTAACTTATCTATAATCCTAATACAAATAGTACTATTTGTTATTCCCATATATTCAAACAATTAATAATTTTATATATATCCCAAACCTGGTATTACCACAATTAAATAGGTAAGAAAATATTAGGAAAAAGAATCTATTTAAACTTTCAGAAAACCTCATAGACTAGTAGCTTATTATATTAATAAATGGATTAAGTATCAAATATTTGTTAGAATCAGAAAAAATTGAGATACAAATAGAGAATTGGAAAGTCAAATTAATTAAACAAGTTATAGAATAAGAGGAGTATATGACAAATTTAATAAAAAGTCTTAGATATAACTATAAAAGAAATACAAATCAATTTACTTTCTTTATTGATGGATCTTGTAAACAATATACAAAAAGCAAAGATAAACTTGTAATAGATCTTATATAGATTTAAAATAAGAACAATATAATAACTAATCAATTCTCAGTAGAGATAACATTATGGCTATTAGTTATAAGAGTAGAAATCCTAGCCATATTTATTGTAATCTTTATAATATCCAAAAATAGAAAAGTAACTATATATATAGATTGTAGTGCAGCTATCAAAATATGGAAGACAATCTAGTCACAAAAGTTTATTTCTATATAAAAATGAACTAAAATAATTAACTGGCCACTATGAAACTGAATTAAAGACCTAGTACAAAAGAAAAATCTTTATCTTATACTTGAAAAGATCAAGACCTATCAAAACAATGAATTCAACAATATAGTAAACAGGTTAGTAAAGCAGGCCAGAAGAGAAAACTCTTTGATTTAGTAATAAACATTTGATTTGAGCCAAGTTCTTATAATAGTAATCTGAAAGGAATATATTATTGATATTAGTATCAGAAATTTTCTCACAAAATGGAACACAAAGAAAATAAAGCTAGTCTAATCTAAGCAAAAACATATCCAAGATCAATGGATATACCCTATTAAAGAAATTGACTGACAAATTTTCTAAAAACAATTCAATCTATACAATAACTTTTACACCTCCTTTAGTATTAACAAGTATAAGAGTTTTCTAGTAAATCTAATTCATAATAAGCTTCCTACCCTCCAAGTGATACAAAAAAGAAACTAAACTTATATTCTAACATAACATGCTCAATGTACAAGTTACAAAAGAAAATCCTCAAATATCTTTTCGAATCTTTCAAGACTCAAAATGAAAGATCAATTATATGGAACAAATCTTAAAGTAAAATTCTTTAATATATCAGAAAAATAAAAGACCTATTTAATGAAAGTCAGGTAGAAATTAAAAGATAATAAAAAAATGAATTTGGGATATTAAATAACAGGATGAAAACTTGTATAACATAGGTTGTGACTTTATATATAGAACAAGATCAAGATCCTAGAAGAATATCTTAAAGTTCTCAAGATTTCAGTAATGATAATACAAGAGGTTATTGATAAATATTGCAAAAAAATGAGAAAGGCCCTAAAAAGTAAGTCTAAAACAAGTATTATAGCATCACTATCAAATGGAAACAAAACTAAAGAATTACTAATTGACTCAAAATATTTAGAGTACCAGTTAATACAACTGGAAAAATAAATCGAGTTCTCAGGAAAACCAATCACTTTTCTATTTTTCTCTTCAGAAATATAACAGAAGAAAAAGAAGACTCAAAATGAATGAAGTCCCAAGGTAATATAATAGATATAATAAGTAGTTAGATATCTAAAGGTTTTAATAGTTTAGTTTTTAATCATAGTTAAAACTTTAGGAGATCTATAGTAATGAGCTATAGGCAATAATCTGAGTAGCTAGAGGATAATTCAAGCCATAAAAAAAGTGAAATATTATTCTTTAAGTTGCATTTAGAGAAGATTAAACTTTGTAGATAGGTGAGTCAATATGTGAAAGTTATAAATTTTGTGAATACCAAAATATATTTACAATAAAATAGACAAGACATATTGGCTTAATTGCAGATTAAAAAAATATATTAGCTTGATTATAACTATTAAAAAAATACTTTTTGAAAATATCTATTCTTTATCAAGTTAATTATGTGTACTTTATTAAATATTAGTATACTATACATATGAAATATGTCACCAAAGCCAAATTTCTAATTAACTCACTTATCTTGATTATTATTACTCTAAGTACAACTTCGAAAGTAATTTATCATTTCATTAGTAGCTTAGATGAAAACTATTTCAATTACTAATATTATTGTCTGCAGATCACTACTATAGATTCTTCTTATAAGTTTTAATAGAAGTTAAAATTCTAACCATCTTATTTTATACTCTATTTCTTTTAGTTAGGTTTATTTTAGATTTTCATCTTTTAGTTTTTCTTCTTCCTATAAAGACATTTTTATAATTATGATTTTGTTATTCTGATCTAAAGAATTGGTTGGTTTTTATATTTTATCTTTTTTATAGATTCCTTGTGTTTATTCCTACTTAATCATTCTTAAGCATCATACATTTCAAATTTTTTTTCAAAATTCATTGCAAATCTTCTTCTACATTTTTATTATTTAAATTCAAGCTTTTCTTTTGGCAATATTTTAGATTTAATATTTCTAATATCTAATTACTTAATATTAGTTCTATATAGAAATTTAATGTATTTTAACCTATTTCTGTAGTCTCTTATATAAGCTTGGCTATATATTTGTTCAATTCTCCTAATTTTATTTTGTCTTTAATCAATAATCTTATTTCTTTCTTTTTTATTTCATTTCTTTTATTATATAGAAGTTTTTGAAAGTCTTTTAGAATACCTTTTGTTCTTTTGTTCTATATTTTCTACTATTGGACTTTATATATTAGTTATTCTAGTAGGTTTTTGCTTACAATTTGCATACTATACACTCTACTTATTTATTTAGATTTGATCTTTTTATGATCAGTTTGAGAAATATTGATAACTCTTTATTGGTTAATTTGATAAGGAAGCTTCTTTCTTGAAAATATTTAAAGGAGGTGTCCAAAGTGTACTCATTCTTTATTCTTTTCCATATCAAATCCTATGTATAGTTACGTTAATCTAGAATCCGTCAGTCTATTTGTCTGAAATCCTGTTTTGTTTTGTCTATTGATGAGCTATAACTTTGCTATTCATGTTTTTAATAAACTATCTTATGAGATTGTTTAGAGTTGTTTCATGCCACTTAATTTTGATAATAATTTTGAATGAAGTTAAACATGACCAACACATACTTATGTAACATGCAGAAATAAGAAACTACAGTATTTTTTGTTAAAAGTGTGACTCTAGTGTCATGACAAATTGAAACATAAATGCAAAGTCACTGCAATAAAATTTATTATTTATAGACGCGACACAAGTTGCCACTCAGTGCTTAGTAAAAAAATTTTTTTTAGATAATTTGAATTACTGTATTTATCAACAACGATCTTGTTACCACTCAACTTTAAAATCTTCCACTAGCTTTCACGCGTTCAATAGCTAGGTAATATTTTCAAAAATCTTTTTCGCTTCGACTTGTTTATTCTTCTCATTAAACATGACATTCGCTGACTCAGAATTAGCTTTTCTCATTAATCATACATTACACTGTTCCCTTTTAGCAGCAATAATTATAAAATAAATATTTTGTTCGCATTTGTTGGTATTACGAGTACTTACTGTACTTACTTAAAGGTGACTCATTTATATTGACACTTGGGGCAAATCTTATAAATTACATACAGTACGCTCTTATCGTCCATACAGTATATTGTATGATAAATTTATTATACTGTACGTATATGAGTTGTTCGCACTTGGGAGCGGTATTTTTCAACTGTCAATGATAAATCCGAAATGTTTCGTTCAAATTATAATTCCGCTATCGCTTGGGTCTTTACTCTTAATAATCCTGAAAGACAACTTGATCGGATTCTATGCCGAATCTTCGTATATTGTTTGGCAAGAGGAGCACGGTCAGCCCAGGACCCATCATTAATTATCAGGGTTATCCTGAATTGTCAAAAAGAACGTCTTGGTGGAGTTCGAAAACTTATTCCTCGTGCACACTTTGGTCATAGAAAGGGTACACGTGAGCAAGCTATTGCATATTGTAAGAAATAAGATATGTTAAAAGCGGGTGCTTCGGAAAAAGAATTAATGAAGTATTTTGGTATGTGGGCTCGGAATTATCATGCCTTTGTCAGAGCCAGGCGTTATTGTTTCCTCCGCATGATTTTAAGACAAAGGTTATTTATATTCGAATGCGAAGGATATGAGCACCAAAATTTATGTGCAGCTTCTCGATAGGTATCCGTTGACAGTTGAGATGAAAGGGGGTCTGAAGTATTTAATTTACGAGTTATTGTTATAGGAGTTCTGACCATACTTGTGTCATGGAAGCGCACATTTTGTGCGTCCGGAAAATTCGGAAAAATTACGTATGTGGTTTGAATTCTATAACAAAAGTAAAATGGATACCGTATCAGATATGGCACTAAAATAAAGTAAAAAAAGAATGACATTTACGTATAGTCACCACGGAAAGTATTGCCCGATTTTTAATAAGAACATCGGGCATTACTTTCCGTGGCTTCTGTACAGATAAAATTATGAAGGTTGCGAAATAGTCTAATGCAAACGAAAGTTTAGATTATTCCTATTACGTATATACAACAACCAAAAATTTATTTTTGGTTCGATTATCCAGAACGAATTGTTGGAAAACGTTTTCCGACTGATTACGCAATGGAAATA
>CAJVPT010001026.1:0-23970 GCA_910592055.1 Acaulospora colombiana
GTATTAAGACTTTATTAGCAAGGAAGTATAAAAACTTCTTGCGAACATCTTTTTTGTGTGTGGTCAGAGAATCAGCGAAAAGAGTTGTTTAACAATTTATTATTGTTGATTAATTTAAATTATTAAATTAAAAAAAAAAAATAACAATTGAAGAAAGAGAACAATTCAAGGCTTTATTAAAAAGTCCAAAAACAAATCTATTTTATTTCAAAGGATTATCTAATTAGAATATTTTTTTGTTTCACTTGAACTTTAGAAAAAATTTTTTTTTTCAACTGTAGTATCAAATAAATTAAATTAACCAATATTTTATTTAAGTAAGAACAAAAAAAAAACTCTTTTCCGCAGATTCTTTTTTTCTTAAGAATTTCCTTTTATGGTAATTTTGAAAAGAAAAGAAAAAGTGAATGAAAGATGGGAACTTCGAAACAGAATAACCCAGTAGAGGCTCAACTACAATGAAAACACTTCGGTAAGAAATATCACAAGAAAGTTATACAAAGAAACAAACTTAAAGCCTGCAAAAGAAACCATTAGAAACAAAACTCAAATTGAAACAAACAAGTCGTCTATGACCTCTAACACCTCTAGTACAAGTACACAGACAACCAACAGTACAGCAAACACACTGAGTAGTAATAAAATAGCATACAATACACCTGAACCCTTCAACTGGAGTGAAGAAGTCGAATAATATCACCAACTCAACAAACAATGAAGATCAAATCCAAGCCACATTCTCAGTAAACTTAAACATCAAAAGTCAGGTTTTTGACTCAGATATCGATATGGATGAAGAAGAATACAAAACACAGTTGGCAATTTCACTGGAAAGAAGAGAAAATCACAAAGGCAAGCAAAAAGAAGACAATCGAATGATGAGACCAAGACTGCACTCTCCCTTTGATAGAGAACAAAGATATGGAAGAGAAAGAATCAAGATAGGCATTCTAGCATCAGAACTCCCTGGCAGAACAACAACACAGAAAATAACCCACCTCACAAAGGCTCTCAATTCATTAGAAGAGCTTCTCACTATTCGTAGTAAGGGAAATAATGATTAGAAACACATCATTGCCATTTTTAGTGACAAACAAGTGGCAATCTAGGTATGCAACACAATCTTGCCAGATACAAACAATTGACATATGGAGATCATGGAATATACAAATCTGACACTAAAAAAGAAAATAAGTATCAGAGTATGGAACATCCTTCTGGACATAAAGTTCATTGAGATACAATAGTCCTTTGCTAAATATGGAGCAATTAGCAATGTCACAATGTCAACCCAACAAATGTGGCAAATTGCAACCATCACATATGCAAATAAAGAAGACAAAGAAGCATTGATCAACAAATGAAGTGTTCCCCTAAGGTCAGACTTAGTCAGAGTATTCGACGCACAATGAAATGTGAAACAAATGAAAGAACGTGGCCAAATCGCAGTTAAGCTAATGAATCTCCCACCTAATACCATTGCCTTTAACCTATGTCTCATTTATGAACAAGTCAAAGTGAAAACCTGTTACATCTCAAGAAGAATGTTATACCAATGAAAATGATTTGCAGTCCTCAGTTTTAGCTACCAAAAGGACATGGAAGAAGCAATCAAACAGAATTACAACAGGAAAAACCACTATTACATGGCAACCAATAGAAATCAAACTATGCTCAATCTATAACAGCCATGAACATCTAGTAGCCAGCTGTCCCATTAAAGAGAGACGCATGCAATAGAAACAATACAACAAAAAACAGGCAGGAAAATTTAGAAAATTATACAACAAGTTCAAACCAGCTCACACCGCAATTATTAGAAGTCAAGTAAAAACATTTCCTGACAAATAAAGGCAACCAGGTTTATATGCAGCTGCAGCACAACAAAATTAACAACAACACACAAATAGAAAGCAAGAAAGCCACCAACCAACACTTGCCAACATCTTTAAATTCTGGAAGAAATCAAGCAGGAAATTGAAGAAATCAAAGAAAATATTATCAATTTGGATGAAAGAGTATATAATCTAGAATTTACAGAAGACAACACTTTAGTTGAAATGGAAACAGAAAATGAAATGGAGGTGAATACCACAACAGAAAACAGGCAACAAACCCCTCAACAAAATAAAAATACCAACTCCCAAATACAATAACAACAATAACAAAACCATATATCAATAAGTAGAATAGATAAAAACATGAATTGAGCATTGAATGCAATCTCAGAACTTATCCCAAAAGGAACCAATCACTCTACAAATAATTAATGGGAAGCTTGCAAAGTATACCAACCACACAACAACAACCATCAAACGAAACTCAACAACAACAAACTTTTCTACTTCAAATGTTCCAGGTACCAAATACAGTATATTTCAGGTATCAAACACAACTCCACCATCAAACAACAGTGATACAAATAGCATCAACAGTATAGATATCAACCAACCCACAACAAACACAACCAATATATATTGACCAATATGGAAACTCACAACAGTAAATATTCAAGGACTGGTAGATACATAAAAGAAAAACATATAGTTCAACATGTATAGTAAAGAACAATGGGACATCATCATAACAACTGAAACCAATAGATCATATCAACAGTCAAAATACTGGAAACATCCAGACTTTCAAATAATTTGGTTTTACAAAAAAGTCCAAATTCTTAGACATGGTCTAAACATGATTATTAAAAGAGATATTGCATGACACATTTATAGCTACAAAACTTTCAATAGAAGATTAATAGTCACAGACCTGACTTTCCCTCAAAAAGAAAACTTAGAATAATCGGTATTTACTTTCTAGCTCAAGATGTTTCAAAAGAATAGGCACAAACTACAAATATACTAAAACAATGGATCAATGAAGCAACATCACAGTATTGGCACATTATAATAATGGGAGACATAAATGGTACACTTAACCCTAGCATGGACAGATTCAGTAACAAAAAACTAATAACAAACTATAATTTATCAGAAAAGCAGATCGAGATTCTTATACACAATGGTTTTTAAGACACATACTATACACACAATATCACACAAAGGGAATATATTTGGTATAGACAAGGCAGTAGCAGTAGACTTGACCAGATTTGGATTGCCCTCAAGGAAACTTGGCCATCACACAAATCAAGTATCAGGAATATACTTGATCCCCTCATCAAGAGTGACCACAAACCAACAATTACAGAGTTGAAAGTATGGGAGCTAGATACCCCAAAACTTATATCCATCCATAACCCAAATCACAGATACAACTGAACCTTGATAGAGGACAAATAATGGAGAAATTCATAGAAATAGTTGAAATAAAACTAGGTGAAGCATCCTTATATTCAGATTCAATAGATAAAAGATGGAACCGGTTCAGCTTCATCCTCACACAAGCAGCTAAGAAACATATCTCAAAGAAACACATGCATAGAAGGAAGCGTCTCCAAAAAGTAGAAAATGAACCAGATACTCCACTTCTCCAACTACAATCATTCTTAACAAGTCTCAGACAACAACTAGCCAGGAATTAAGACAACAATACACAACCAGAGAATGACATATCAAAACACATTCAAAACCACTTTCCTACTATCACAGTAGAGCTACAGCTAGCTAAAAAAGATCTAAAAGATGGATATCACTCAAAGTGAATTGAGATACTAAAGTTATACATCTGTGCACATAAAACCATTGCAAAACACATCACAAAAAAAAAAGAATCTAGAACCATTATTTAAAGAACAATAAATTATCAAATCTTCCTAGAGAGCAACAAAAAAGCTATGATCAATAACATCTTAGATAGACCCATACATCACATTCACCTAAACAAGATCATCAAAAGAGAAGGAGAAATTCAGATTATTACAGAACCAGACAAGATTAAAGAAACAGTTAGGCAACATTTCTTTGAATGGACTTCACCTAGAAATACAGTACATCACTGCTAGAACACTATCCACAATGGCAACAAGAATATGAACCCAAGTTTTCAATTAAAGCAAGTTGGTACTTAAGCATATTTCAAGAAATTATAGTAGAAGAATTAACAGCAACAATTAAAAATCGCAGTAACAAGTCTGCACCAGGTAGAAACCAGATTCCCTATTGTGCATACAAGCACTTAAAAAAGAACACTATAAAAAAATTAAGAGGAATCTTTAATAAGATTATCTATAAAGGTACAACTCCTAGGGAATGGAGCAAAGGTACCATATACCCAATACCCAAATCCAAAGACTGGAAGAACAACCTTGATACAACTAGACCAATTACTCTACTAGACACAGGAAGAAAAATCTTCACCAAGATCCTAACTGACTGACTAGCCAGAGTTTTCAAAGACCATCAAATTCTATCTGAACTAAACTGGGCAGTCCTATCAGGAAACAGTACACAAGATCCAATACATATCCTAAGTAACATAATTGAACATGCCAAGGAGACAAACAAAGAAGCATAGATTTTAAGTCAGGACATGTCCAAGGCATATGATTCCATTAATATTGAAATGCTAAAAAAGGCACTGCACCGAATCAAAATCTCAAATGAACTAATAAAAATCCTAGACTGCATCTTTCAAAATAGGGAGAACATAGTGCTCACATGTCATGGTTCCTCAGCATCTTACATAGTAAGAGATAGTATAGATCAAAGTGATACAATATCATCTCTGTTATGGTGAATCTTCTATGATCCACTCCTCAAAATGATCAGTGACAAATATAAAGAATACTGGTTGACAACAAAGTCCTACAAATCCCTGGATTATGGCTAGTTATCTACATACACAAACATCGCAGCTAGTGTATATATAGATAATACTACATGGATCACAAGCAACAAAGCAGAATTACGGTGTATAATTAATACTGCTGAACAATTTTTTCATATCAATGACATCAAAGTCAATCCTTATAAATCACAACTGATAATAATAAATGGTAAAGAGCAAGACTATATTCAAGGCATATAGATAGATAGACAAAGAATTCCTGGTTATACAAAAGGAATCCCAGTCAGAATATTAGGAGTCTGGTAGAATAGTTCAGGCAAGAAAGATTATCAGAAAGCTCTTATCAAACAGAAGATTCAAAAGATACGAACATTTCTAGAGATGAAATGAGTCACTGATAAACAAATGCAATATATAATCAATTATATTCTCATGCCTAGTTTAGAATATCTCTGCAATGACATTGTCTTAACCAAAGACATATGTAACAAAATGATGTACAAATTAATGATCACCTTCAAACACAAGCTTGGCTTAGTAAACACTATCCCCAACAGCATACTACATAACGAATCTGAATACTACATAATGCATTTGTGGAACAGGCAGCTACTCTTACATGCCACAAACTGTACTTCATGCATCAACTCAAACAATATCACAGGAGAAATAGCAAGGAAAAGACTTCAATCACTACAAAACATCTTCTGATTCACAAAAGCAACAACAAACCATATATATACACCCCTCCTATCACAAGGAAAAAATCTCATGCATAATATAATATGGCTCCTCAGGACATATGGTTTCTCATTCTTGAATACTCTTAATAGAAAATACACAACAATTGCAGAAACAGACATACCAATCAAAGAAATTATCAATATTGCATTCTACAATCAGTACAAAAAGAGCCTAAGGAAACACAACATCCTCTTCATTGGCTAAATGCTAAATAGTAATAGGAGAAAGATTTTACACAGGTGCCAATTAATCAGATTCAACCGCCAAACCATACAAGGCCATACCCAAACCTGGTACTACACCTTGAAAGAAAGACTCACTAAATGGATCACAGATGAACATTCTCAACAGCTCACAACTAACCCCTTCTTACAGTGCCCCAGGTCAACTAACCAAAATACAACATGGCCACACTGAATCAGCACAAAGTTGAACAATCAAACTATTATAGGAAGAAAACAAAGAAAAGTAAATGACCAAATTACAGAATACAGACATTACAACAAGATCAACAACCAGTCCCTTCTAGTAGAATGTACAGGCAGTGATATTAACAACTACAGCCAAAACCTTTATCCTTGCATCTTTTCAGCAAGTCGACAAAACTCAATTTGCATCCCAGTCCACAATAGCAAAGTAACCACTCGCGACATCCCCAATACTGAGAACAGTATACTCAGATGCAAAGTATCCCCAGACTCAATCCAGACTACATTGGACTTGATAGGCTATCTGAATATGGAACCAATAAGTAGTCAGGTTGAAATCCTTATACTGACAATACAAAACATCAACCAACTTCTAAACAAACTCTTTGACACTGATAGCAGTATAACAAGTGAACTATTGGAAATAGCCAGTAAAATTCAAGAAAATATGATTTTTGACATATATACAGATGGATCACTAAAAGAACATTACAAAAAATAGCTTATGGGAATAGGTCTCAAAATCATCACACATAAGGGAAAAGAGTTTACATTTCAAGCACAAACAACTTCACACCCATCTTCAACTCATGCAGAAATAATGGCAATACTGATAGCACTAAGCATTCTTCTATAGTTCAGTCATACAAAGATTTATACAGATAGCAATGTGACTATAAATGGTATCAACAAATATACTGAACACAACTTCCATCAAAGCTCTTAGAAAATAAAAGAACTTCAATCTCTGGCAACAAATAAAAGACATTTGTAAAAAAAAGAACATAAAAATGAAGTTAAAAAAAGTAAAAGCTCACTTTGAAATAGAGCACAATGAAGATGCAGATAAACTGATAAGCATCGATTCTAGATATGGCATGATCCAAAACAGTAGACTAATAACCACATACACTATAACCAATTCACAACTGATTCTTATTCCTCAATAGAACTCCCAAATGATGGATATCCCAATCAAAACAATGATTAAACGTATCATAAAAGCAATATATTTAGCAAAGTGAAGACTCCTAAATCATACCAGAAACAACTTTGATGATCACATGATCAAGCAAATCCATTGACTATCAACCATAGACAACCTACAGCCAACTAAAATGAATAATCACAAAACCAGCTGGTCCAATTAACAGCAAAGAAGATTTAGACTACTACTATGGAATAAAGAACTACCCACCAAAGTCAAACTCTTCAGTAGAATACTCAAATTGTATAAAGATAACAAATGTATAAAATGTGATTAAAAAGAATCCAACACATATCCATTTGTTTATCAATTACATCAACATATAACAAGCAATTTCTTCATTGCAACCATAATCAAGATTGTAATAAAACACAGTAAATATAACAAAACTAAAAATACACTGTCAAAGTACTCAATCAATACTGCTCTATATTACAAATGATATCTAGAAATTGCTATCTGAGGAGGTGTCCTAAAAGAAATGACAAAGATAATCAATGAGTTAATCCCTAATCGAAACACAAGAAAAGCATGTCTCCAAGAACTCACTCAAGAGATTATCAAATATTTACAAGAAATATGACACAATAGATGTGAAGACTTTCATAACTAGAAAAAATAACAAAGTATCACAAGAGATATGGAAAAGCAACACAAATATAGTTCTGTCACATTAGATCCATGGATAGAAGAAAAAGAAAAATATATAAAAGAACAATTTACTAGTCTAGTTAACAAATATATTTATAATAGTATTAAATTGATCACAATCTCTCACTATTTATTGGAAATTTTGTACAGTGCTAGTCTAGCCTTGGCAGGTTAGTTCCCCTTAAAGAGTGGCAACAAGCCACAAGATAGGTTTCTCCTTATCGAGCTTTATTTGATAAACAAATGTAGTCATAACATAGACATACGTAACTTTCTATTAAATTCAAATAAAGCAAGGCTGAGCCAGCAAAAAAAAAAAAAAAAAAAAAATTTAAGTAAGTATCAAATTAAATTAACTAATATTTTATTTAAATAAGCATCAAATTGAAATAACTTAAGAAAAATATTTAAACTTTAGTTTTTATTTATTAAAGCTTTGTAATTATTTTAGAAACTTAGAAAAGAGAGGAGAATTTGTTATTTATATTACTATATTTTAATCTTTTGATATTATAGATATTTTTTTTAAAAAACTTGAATTTCCAAGAATAAATATTTTCAAAAAATTTTTTTTAATTATCAATAATATTATCAGAATATGTGAAAATAATAAAAAATTTATTTATATTTCAAAAATTAATATATTTTATATTAGTTTATTATGTTTAATAAGAATTAATACTATTTAAAATTCAAAATTAAACTTAAATAGACAAAATTTCCTAAAAAATAATAAAAATAAAAGTTTAAGAGAATCAAGATAGTCAAAAAGAAAGAAATAAATCTTTTTATTGCAAAAAATCTTCATAAACCTTTAGTTTCAAAGTTAAAAAGGTTTTCAAATACTTTACAATAAGTTCTTCTTCTTTTAAAAACTTTTTTGTCATTGATATAAATGGTGTTATTTGACTTTTTTTAATTATTATAAATTAAATTTTTAAGTAAAAAGATTTATAAACAATAAAATAAAAGTAGAGTCAATTTTTAAAAGAAAATATATAGACTTTATTAGTAAAGAAATATAAAAACTTTTTATAAATATATTTTTTATATATGGTCAAAAGATTCATGAAAAAGTACTTGAATATAATAGATATAAGTGACTAGGCTTTTAGGTATAAGAGAAGAAAAATTTTCTAAAATATATAAAAAAAGTAAATCAAAAAAATAATAACTTAATTATTTAATATATAATCTTTTAAATTACTTATAAAATATAAAAAATAGAAAGAAACTTGAATAAAAAAGTCTTTCAAAAATTCAAAACTAATGAAAATCATATATTTTATATAGCAATATATTTAAAAGAATATGAAAACATATAGAATATTCATATATATGAAATAAATATAAAACCTTAAGTAAAAGCCTATATAAAATAGTATCAATATTTTTATTATAATCTAGAAGCAAAATAAATAACTTCAATCAGTACAGAAATATCAAAAGCTATTTTTTAAATTAGAGTTTAGTGATAATAAAATTAATAATATATTAATTAAGAGAAATAATAATTTAGCAAGACTTCTAAATATTAATAAAATATATACTAGCCTAATAGCTAGAGCACTAAATAGTATTCAAACTAAAGTATGCTATTTATCTAAAGATTATTTTATCTCAATAAGTAAAACTTGTTAGTAATTTACTTTAAAACAAAAGAAAATAGAGATAATGTATGCAAATAATATACCTTTCTATAAAAATTTTATTTTTATTGAAATATTGAATATATATTTAAATCTAAAAAATAAAATCTTAAAAGTGAAATAAAATATTCAAATATAAGATTCAAATACAGTAGAATAAAAAAGATAAAGAGTCAATATCAAACACATAATCAATAATAAATCTATATATTTTAATTCTATTTCTATAAAATATTATAGTTTTAAAAACTGAAAACAAACTATATAGCAATATAACAATAGAATAAAATAAGAAAATAATAGAAAAAATAGATATCCTATAATAAAAAGCAATAAATAAATAATTAAAAAACAATAAAGTAGTAGATATTAATACTTTTTTTACTAATTCTTCGACTATATACAGTATATATATATATTTTTTTTTTTTTAATGCTGGCTCAGCCTTATTTTATTTGTATTTATGTAGCATCATTACATAGAATTTTCTAAGATATACTACCAGTCTACTACCAAACAAAACTCAATAGAGATAATCTCTCTTCGGAAAAACTCACCTTGCGGCTTGTTGCTACCCCTTTAGTGGGAGCTAACCTGCCAAGGCTGGGCTAGTGCTAAAATAAATTTCAAGGATATAAAAATTATCTATTGCATTTGCTATCCATTGTGTTAGGAATTCATTGATCAGGTAAGTGAACTGATCTTTTATGAATTGTTCTCTTTGCGTGAAGAATGAATCTTCTTCTTTGATTTCATATCTGAACTTCTTTTCCTTTTGTTTCATAATACCATTCTGTATTTTCTATTCTTGAAAGGTCTCACATCTTTTTGTCCATATTTGATGGAGGTATTTAATGATTTTTGTGTAGATTGGAGAGATACAGCTCTTTCTGGTTATTTGGTCTAGAATTATTTTTTTGATATTATCAATTAGTTCTTTGAAGAAAACTCCTTTTATGCTTACTATTAGATATTCCTTATATCTCAGGTTAGTGTTGTTCTTTATTTGATCTATAACTTTTGGACTTTTGATTTTGTCCGCATGTGTTTCCACACATTCAACTATTATATTGATAATGAATGTTTCAGTGTTTTGTCTGATCTACAGGCATATAAAGGGGTATATGTTAATTTCAGGTTCTTTGCATATTAGGCAGTCCTTGTTTTGGTATAGTAATGGAGCTTTTATGTATAGTTTGCTTTTGGTTGGTAGCTCCTCATTTCATATGCTGAGGCAGAATTTTCTTAAATTTTGGTCCTTCCAGGATGTGTGGTGATCACTCATTTTGGTGGGTTGCAGATATGTTGTGGTTATATGCCAATCTGTTTATTTGATGATTCTATCACTGAAGTTACATCTTGTTCTGTTTAAGAGTCTCCATTTTGCGAGATGTATGGCACTTGTGAGTTTTTTTGTGATCATTTTTATGGAGACTTCAGTGGAAATGTTGTTCCATTGGGGAATTATTCCGATGCTTTGGTCACATCTTTTATTAACATATATGCTGTACAGATTTTGCAGATATATCGGGCCTTCCTCCCGGAAGTCACAATTGAAAGATTTATACAAACCCTTATTACATATTTGTCAACAAGTAATTATACATTTTTGAAGTAAACCTATCTATATGAGTAGTTATATCTATTCTACTTCTATATATAACTACTACCTATTTGGAAAGATGTGCGATTTCTTCTTAATTTTTTCCAAACCAATTTTATTTATATTAAGAGTAGTTTGGTTATCAGGCCATCAAATTTTCTTTATCCTGGACTTTTCAGATTTCTTAGTCCTTCGGAGTGGTCGCAGATTTCTCCTCCCAACAAGACCTCCCAATAGTCAAGTCTGTGAAACCCGACACAACCACATACTTGAATTCTTGAACAGATTTCTCAACACCAAGGCAGGGAATTAGGATTTTCTTTGGTTGATTTACTATTCCTTCCTTCAGCAGTATGCTACCGGTTCAATATCTACTCTTCTTATTATCAGTTTTCTTCTGGTAATGTGATTGTGTCAGAATAATCCTACCCGATTTCGGACATTCAACCGTATTACAATCTTTATATAGACCGTCCTGTGACCACATCAGAAATCCCATTTTGACTGGTGATCAGAGCTATATTTGGAAGCATCGGTTAGTTTACAGTTACGCCAATAGGGTAGATCTATCAGCATCAGGAGTTGCCCTTTGAAGGATTTGATCTAGTGATCTTGTGATACGACCTACGAAGTGCTAACCACTGCACTACAGACCTGTAGGTCTTTCTTCGACTATATATAAAAAAGACATTTAAAAAAAATTATATATTTTTTTGCTAATAAAGTTTTAATACTATTTTTAAATGAATTTGAAGTTTTACTTTAAATTTTATTTTTATCTTTTTTCTTTTTTTTTTTATATTATTCTTCAAGCAAAAACTTGATTTTTAATAATATAGAAAAGTCAAGAAACATTTTTTTTATTTATTGCATAAAGTTTTATAAGAAAAAAAAACCTACAATATAATATATAAAGTCTTTTATATTAACATACAATATAATATATCTGTAAAGATTTTTTACTATAGAAAATAATAAATATTGAATTTTATTTTTAATATATCAGTTCACTATTTTTTATCTTTTTATAATTATTTATTTTTTGAATTTTTAGAAAATTTTGACTATTTTAATTTGATCATGAATTTTAAATTAATATAAACTCATATAATTTTTACTAATAATAATTGATAAATATAAAATATATTAGTAGCAAAATATAAATAAGCTTTTATTGATTATATTATATGTTTCAATAATATTATTGAAAAAAAAAATTAATTGATACTTCAATCTTTTTTATTTTTTTCAATTAAATTTATCCAATTCTAAGATTATAAAATTAATAAGATTTGAATAATATCTTAAGTTATTATTTTTCAAGTAAAATCTTAAGTTATTATTTTTCAAGTAAAATCTTTTTACTTCTACTATTCTGACTAGTAAAGTTATTGAAATCAACTTTCTTTTAGTTCAATAATAATTAAAACAACAAATTCTTTAACAAGACAAGTTAAAAAACTTTAATTGATTATTGTAAAATCTAAAGATAAAGATTAAAAGACCTTTTGTAATTTTTTGTTAATCAATAACTTAATAAGACATGTAATGATAACAAATTACTAATTGTGATAAAAAAAATTAAAATAATTTTTATTTAAAGTCCTTTTCAAAATAAATGTTGTTTTTAAGATCTGACTTAAAAACTTTTTATACTAACAATGAATCAATTAGATATGATATAAATATTTGATTATAATTTTTTATTCTGCTTTAATAAATATATACTTTTGTCTTTTTAAGATTAATAAACTGATATCTAATTTAACTATAAATATTACAAAAAAAAATAGTATAAGTTTTTTAAATAGCTATTAAAATTTTTTTTAAGATAAAAAATATTTAAGTTTTTTAAATAATTAAAAGTAAAAATATTAATCATATATTATTTGATTTTCTTTTTATATATATATATACAGTATATTTTAATTTTTCTTTTCTTTTTTTTTTTTTTCTTATATGATTTAATTCAACAAATTATCAATTTCAGAATAATTAATAATGATAAACTATTGATTATAATTTAAATCAGGCAGTAATTTAATCAATATGTTATTATATAAATTGAGAAATATGTTGAAGATTGAAATTAAAATTGATTGTAAGATATTTATATCTCTCAAGATTTTTTTAACCTAAAATTCAAAAACTTTAAGTATTGTATTATTTTCTAAAGTTTTATAATATCAGAACAAAAAAAAAGTATTTATTAATATTTTAATTTCTTCAATAAGAATAATTGAATGAATCTGATTTTAAAAGATAGTATCAGATATCTAGATATTCTAAAATAATTTATTATTTAAGAAAAATCCATTATCTTAACAAACATCTAATATATAAATTTATTTCTATGATTTTTAATAAGTATATTTATTATTAAGAAATATAATGGTAATCAAAAATATTGTATTACCTGAATATAAAACTTGAAATGTCAATATATTGAACTCTGAAGTTACTATATTATAAAATTCATAAATTAAGATCATCATATTTTAATTTATTTATATATTGTATATAAATATTTTCTTTATACATTAAAAAATTCGTATGCTTAACAAAAACACAAAAAATAATAATATATTTTTATTGATCATTTTAAAAAATAAACAAGAGATATAGTATACAACTTTGTCATATTTCAAAACAATATCTTATAATCTATAAAAATGTCTTGTAGCATACTTATTTTTTAAAAAAATTGAAATCATGGTTTATTTGTTAATCGAAAAAAGAATATAAATCTGTATCCTTTTTGATGAAGGATATTAATCCCAATATATTGTTAATTGTGAAAATATTAATCAATCTATAGTTATTAGAATCAAGCAATATAATAAAAAAATAGTACAAACTGAAATCTGGATGCTCTGGACTTTTAACTAGTTATTATGAATGAAAAGTATTACAATTTATTATAACAGGGAAATACATTGATGCAGTTACCATTCAAAAAAAAGTTAAGATCTGAGGAAGGAATGGATATCAGCAAAAGTATAATCAAATGAACCTTATGATAAAATTGGTTATGCTTTCAAATTAAGCATAAAAAGCCATATCTCAAAAAACATATTGATATGCATGATTAAAATTCACAAAGAAATATCAATCTTGGACAGTTGATGATTGGAGCAAAGTGGTGTGATCTGATGAATCAAAATTTATTATTTTTGGTTCAGATGACCATGAATACCATTGGAAACAAGATGAAGAGCCATTATGAAACCATAATGTCAAACCTAAGGTCAAGCTTGGAGGTGATAATATTAAAGTAAGGGGATGCTTCTTATTCAATGATGTTGATAATATCTGTCACATTTATGAAAACATGGATGATCTATACCATCAAAATTTAGAGGAAGACCTTCTAGAAACCATCAAGTGGCATAATATGAATAAGAAAGATATTTTTTTAATGCAGGATAATGATCCTGTACACCTTACAAAACAGTGGTTTAAGGATAACGAAGAGAGGGTACTCGATTGGTCTGCACAATCTCCAGACTTAAATCCAATCGAGCACTTCTAGACCATCACTTGAGAAAACTTGGACCTATTGGAACACGAGACCAGTTGTGGAATGCGATCCAAAAGATCTGGGTTGAGATGGAACCTAATGTGTACGAAAATCTATGCCAACCCGTATCAATGATGTGATTAAAGCGAAGGGGGGTATACGAGATGGTAAACAATAATTCGTCAAAAGATTTTTGCGTTTATATTATTTTTGTTGAATTTATTTGTAAATAAATAAATAAAAAAAAAAAAACGATCAAAATAAATTCATCGCACCAAAGACTAAAAAAATATTGTCATTAAATTTTTTATTATTACCATTCGATAAATATATACAGTATACTGTATCACTATATAGACCTACTTGTGATATACTTAATAAAATATTTTTGCATCACTGCAGATTTCACGAGATATTACCGTTCTAATTTTTACATTCAGGCGATGCAATACTTTCGACCGCCACTGTACATCGAGCGCCTATTTGTTTCCGCCTCCACCTAATATCTGCTTATTTACTAATTCATAATAAGGTCCACATCTTTCTATCAGATCAAAATGTTTACCTTGTTCTATGACCCTTCCTTTCTTTATCACCAATATTAAATCGGCATTCTGTATAGTTGATAATCTGTGTGCAATAGTTACCGTCTATAATAAGCACGGGAAAATAAAAGAATTAATATACTCTTCGAATGTTCAAGCGAAAGAAAGACAAAGAAATAAAAAGCTACCGTGCGATCGGTAGATGCTCTATCCAGAGCATCTTGTACAATCTTTTCGGACTCTGAATCAAGAGCTGATGTGGCTTCATCAAGCAATAAAATTTTCGGATTTCGAATTAATGCCCTCGCTATGGCTATACGCTTTAAATTTCAATAATTCAATTCAATAATATTATCCAAACATTAAATAATAAGTAATTAATGTTCTAATTATTACCTGTTTCTGACCACCACTTAATTGTGTGCCTCGTTCGCCAACCGGAGTATCATAGCCTTTTGGTAGGTTAGAAATAAATTTATGTATATTCGCATTCTTAGCCGATTCTACTATCTCATCTTGAGTGCATCCTTCTTTTCCATAGGCAATGTTTTCTCCAATAGTTATATCAAATAATACCGGTTCCTGACCAACCAAAGCCATGTTTCTCCGTAAGTATTCTAAGTTCCATTTTTTTACATCTACACCTTCTACGTTCACTTCACCACTTTGTACATCATAAAATCGAAGTAGTAAAGAAATTACGGTGGATTTGCCCGAACCTGATCCACCGACCAGTGCCACAGTTTTACCAGGAGTCATTAATAAATCTAGACCGCGAAGGACCCTCAGGTTTGGACGAGCGGGATAGTTAAAGAAAGCGTTGTGAATACTTGCGGAGCCGGTGACGGGTGTCGGACGATCCTTTCCTTCGTTTTGAGTCGGATCAATTAGAGAAGAACGATCGAGAATCTCAAAGATTGAGAGGGCGGCGATTTTTGCTTTCGCGGCATTTGGCGCGAAAGTGCTTATTGATAAATAAGATATTTTTTATTTAATACGCAATCTTCTGGCAAATTTAAATTATTGAATACCTCATATTTCCGGCAGCCATAGCACTAAATACAACGGCGAATAGTGCATTCGTCATTTGATTCATATTATACTCTAGTTCTCCAACCAATTGTTCTCCGTACCAGAAAGCTAACGCGTAAACAAAAAACATCATTGCTTGCGACAAGCCGAATCCAATTGACGAGACAATGCTTCCACGAATGGAAAGTGCGTGTGGTTTTTGTAAGGAGATATTGTAGAGATTTTTAAAGGTATCTTCGCGAGTTAGTGAAGCAATGGTACGAATATTGGAGACACTTTGTTGCACAATTTGACCACTTTCCTCATATGCTTCGGCGGTCTTTTATTGAAATCAAGTTTGAAAAAAAATAGTAATTCACGGAAATCAAATATACAGTAGTATCGAGAAGATTACCATTACACCAAATCCATCTATTACTTTCATCTGAAGATACCCGGAGATAAAAATAGCTGGAGTTGCGGCGAGAACGACTATTGTTAATTTCCAACCATATGCAAACGCGATGGCCTTAAAAACATAAAAAAATAAAATACATATATATATTAACTTTACCCTTTTTGAAAGAAAAAATAAACACTATACTTACCATTCCAAAAATTACATTAGTTCCCAACTGCATTATACTACCCATAAGTGTGCCTGTCAATCCTTCCACCCTCGAAGCGTCCATTGCTAATTTCGAAGTTAATACGCCTGTACTATTCTTCTCATTATCGAAATATCCGATATCCATCTTAAGGAGCTTTTCAAATGTTAACGTACGAAGGCGTTTTGTGAGCCTTTCGCCGGAGAGGGCGAAGAAGAAAGCTTGTGAAAAGTTGGCAATAAACGAGACAATGGCCAACACCACAAACATTAGGGCCCAGAAGTCTGCATCACGACGGAGCTCCTGGGGTCTATTTAAAAAAAAAACAATAAATAACTGAAATAGCGGAGATAGACGAGTGGATCATAATATGATACCTATCGGTTTTAGAGAATACGGTTAGTAAAGTGGAAAAGAGAAGTGAGAAAGCAGGCGTAATAGCTCCTATCGAAAAACAACAATTACGTAATTGATAAGTGTACACGTTGACTCGAAAAAAATTGTTCAAACAGCGATTTACCGTTCACAGCTGCACCAAGGGTTCCAAGGAACATCATTAAATACTCGGGTCTTTGTAGCTTCAAAATTCGACCAAGTGGCGCAGGTTGTTTCGCTTTCTCCTTAGCTTCTTCCTCTCTGATTTCTTCGATACTCCTGATGGTCGAAGCCCTAGTGGACATCTTACGTAAAGTCATCTTAGGTCGTTTTTCATATTCAAATGTTATCTTTGCATCGTCTTCATTTAAGTCGTCTTCCTCTTCACCCTCGGAAAATAATTCTGATTTCGAATCATTATCTTTAGTTTTTAATTCTTGAGCTTGCACCAAGCCATAATAAACTCCGCGCCTGGAGATTAGTTCTTCGTGACGACCAACTTCCAAAACTTCTCCTTCGGACATGACTACGATTTTATCAGCATTTTTTATAGTAGAGAGGCGATGAGCTATCACTATAGTCTATTAGATACGTCCAGTAAAAAATGAAGAGGTCAGTAGATCCTTAAATAACAGAATAATTACTATTAAAATACTAACTGTTCGACGGAACGACGCTACATCTAAAGCTTCCTGAACCAAAAGTTCGGATTCTGTGTCTAGTGCAGAGGTAGCTTCATCAAGCAGTAATATTGTAGGGTCTTTAATTAAAGCTCGGGCAATTGCAATTCTAAATAGTTAAAGCGGAGGATTCATTTATTATCACTAGGAACCTAGTCAACTACTCAAATGAACTTTAATTACCTTTGTTTTTGACCACCAGACATTAAAGCTCCCTTTTCACCAACCTTTGTATCATACTTATTTGGTAAATCGCTAATAAATTCATGTGCATTAGACTTCTTGCATGCTTCTATAATCTCATCTAAACTAGGTTCTGGTGCGTTAGGCGCTATTCCCCACGCTATATTCTGCCTAATGCTTGCTGGAAATAAAACCGGCTCTTGTCCGACGAGCCCAATTTGCGTTCTGAGTGACTTAATATTAATATTACTGATGTCTTCACCGTCAAGTAATATCGTTCCTTTGGTAGGATTGTAAAAACGTTCTAATAGTCCGATAATAGTTGATTTCCCGGATCCGGAGCTACCGACAAGTGCTATAGTTTGACCGGGCTCGATTTCAAGATTGAAATTTTTAAGAATTTGAATATCTGGCCGTGAAGGATAATAGAAATCAATATTTTTGAACTCTAGTCGACCCTTAACAGATTTTGTAAGTTTTTTCCCGGAGGAACTGCTAGAATCAATAATGGGCACTCTGTCGATGACATAGAAGAGGTTTTTTGCTGCGCCACGAGCATTTCCGATTGCCGTGACGTGTGGTGAAATGTTATTAAATGCGAGGGCTACACGAGAAAATGTGCAGTTAAACCAATAGCGGTTAAAGTAAAAAACAGCGAACACAAAAATACATACCACCAACAAGAATGGAAGAAAAAACATTTAAAACTTCTCCACTATTAGCTTGGCCACTTACAACCAATATGCTGCCGTACCAGAATGCTAATCCAAAACCACCATAAATAATAAATGTTAGAGATCCCATTCCTGTAGCATGAACAGTTGCCTTTCTACGGCCTAAAAGATAAGAGAGTTGCAATTTTCCAACATATCGCTGTAATTCGTGCTCTTGACCACCAAATGCTGCTACAGTACGAATGCCAGAGATGACTTGTTCTGCTATCGAACCAGCCGCCGCATAAGCGTCTGTAGTAATAACAGTTCGGGGTTATTCATACGATTGAATATATAAAGTGAAATGTCAAATTAGAATACCTTGCCCCTGTCGAGCTGCGGCTACAAATAGTTTGCTCATAATAGTGGCAAAGATAGCCAAAAATGGTAACACTAAAAAAAAACCAAGGTTAAAGTTACGGAAACCTGGGCATCCAATAACTAGTTAAAAAAGACATACCAGAACATAAGACTAGTGTAAGTTTCCACCCTAAAAAGAAAAAAAAGGTGTCGACAAAAAAGTGTCAATAAAAGTAGTGGTAAAACAATCACTAATTCTCAGCTCACCTTTAATAAGTCCAATAACGAATCCAGTGATAAAAGCGGTAACATTTTGTATTATTAAACTTACTTTCTCGGAGATACCCTCCTGAAAAAGATTGGCATCGGAAGAAATGCGAGTTGTTATGTCACCGGTAGAAATAGAATCAAAGTATGAGATGTCTTGACGTAAGACTGCCTCATAATACATTCGACGAACGCGCTGTAAAAAGGCAAAAAGGCAAAAAAAAAAAAAAAACTTAGTAAACCATATTTCATTAAAATATAAGATATTTCAAGTTATCATAATACCTTGGCCTGTCTCTCTCCAGCAATCATCCACATTGACATTTGTATATAAGAAACTACGAATACCGCCGCTCCAAGCATTAAGAATAACTTCACATTCGAAATTACCGAACTGTGTAAATCATCTTTGGCTGCCTCGGTAAATCCATTTATACCAATTGACAAAGAGAATATTGCGAATGATTCAATCACGCTCGAGAAAAGGACAGTCATCAAAGGCATAGAAACCCCATTGGCCACTGCAGCAATAGAGCCGAGAGTAATAATCAACCAATCAAGCGGGTTAGCATGACGAAATAGTTGCAAAAAGGTGATATCTTTTTGAGACTCATTCACTCCAAGTTGGGATGAAGAGTAGGTTGTTTGAACTTCTGTCGAGGTAGATAAGTTTTTTTCTTGGTTACTTTTCTGAAGAGACATTTTAAAAGTAAATAGAGAACTATATAATTAATTACTATGATAAGTTTTGGGGACGTAACTCAGTATAGTAGTATTTATAATAAAAAAAAAAATGCGAACGAAAGGAACTTAGAAACTTTATGGACGTACGCGACACGCATTTATGTAATCCCGTCCTTTTCAGGAACTTATTGCCTTATATAACGCTCGGTCCCTAAATAGGCGACCGGCATCTGAGAACCGATCCAAAAAAATATAGAGATCTATTTATTAGAAAAAAGCATTTTTGGTAGTAACTATTAATCCTTTTTCCGTAATTCAGAAAGGAACCCCCAAGTACTCATCATTTCTTTATGATTTATGATTGTCGAATGTCTATCATTTACGTACTGTACTGTATCTGTCGAATTAATATATTCACTAAATATTTCAAAAAAAAATAAAAACTTGTTTTACTAATATTGAACTATATTTGCAGTACTGTACAGTATATCTTAAAACAACAACACGAATACAGTATATACTGTACAGTATCGTATAATATTAATAAAAATCTTTATTTTTGAACTCGGTATTATTTTTATGTGTAATTTATGCAGTCACATAATTATACACGCATAATTAATGAACTACAAGCTATGATGTAAGGTCATTGTATCTAAAGACTAGTAAAGGTTAGATAGAGAAATTTACTAATTTTTTTTTTTTTTAGCCCTCTGTCAGGCTAGTTATGTGTGCTTTATTAAACAATTGTAAACTGCACATTGATATATGACACTAAAGCTAAATCTCTAACTAACACACCTACCAAAGTTTTTATCCAAAACTCTAAGTGCAACTTCAAGAGTGATTTATCATTCCATTAGTAATTTGGATAGAAACCCTTTCAATTTCTAACATTATCATTTGCAGATCACTATTATAGAGATAGAGAACTTTACTAATTTTTTTAATCATAAATAAATAAATATAAATATTATAAAATCTTTATATTAATAACTTCAAGAAGAGATGTTAGGGCACCTCTTTGGATGTCCAGTCACTAAAGAAGTTAAGGAAGATATATGGCAAAAAGTGAACAAAAAGCTTAATTATTATATTAGTAAAGAAATTAAAGATAAAAAAAAAGTTCAGCTTGTAATTGATAAGTAAACAGGTAAATGGTTAAATAAGATTCAACAATTTGATGGAAGTCTTTTCAAACTATATATATATATATATATATATATAAACAAGATTTTTTTTTTTGAAGAGCTATTTCAAAGAATAATTCAAATTCTTTTAGTATCAATACATATATAATTTATAAGCTCTATTAAAAAATGCAAAAAAAACTTTAAGAAAAGATTTGAAACAATTGTTATATCAAAATAATAGAATGGAAAAAGAAACAAATTATTATTAAAAAAGAAAAAAGAACAAAAAGATCTAAATATAAATCTAATATACAAATCAGGTAAAATCATAAAAAATCTATGGATCTTTAGAAAAGTTGAAATAAAAAAATAAATAAATAAAAGAAAAACTGTATAAAAATTATTAAGAAACAAGTTTATTATAAAATCAAATAGTTTGATTTTTAATTGTAAACAAAATTTAGAATAATCTATAGTAATAATCTGTAAATAATAATTTTATTAATTTAAGGATTTACTCAAATTAGCAAAGAAGTAAAATTTATTTCCTAAGTTGTAGTTAGAGAAATAGTTTTTTAATAATGGATAAGTTAGTATATAAAAGTTATAATATTTTGTAAATATCTAGTATATATATAATAAAGACTTGTTATATTAACCTGGCTACAAGTTAAATAAAATAAAATCTTTAAATTAATAAAGTTTTAATACAATTTTTAAAATCACGTAAAGTACAATTTTAAAAATTGTAAATCTGTGAATCAATAATATAGTGATAGTACTCTCAGGTCACAAGCACAAGGTCTATAGTTCAATACCACTTAAGAATCAAAAATTGAAATTATCCTTCTGATCAAATTTACTGATTATTATGTGAAAGTCATACCTAATCATCCAAATCCTAACCAAATTTAGTTAGAATATATGAAGATGGGTTGCTCTAGTCTTTTTGACAATTGCGGACTGAAATCAGGTCAAAACTGAAAAGGTTGCATAAGGAAAGGCTTCTGATCTAACTCTTATAATAAGTCCACAACCCTTCCTAGTATGGTAGACTCCATAGTACAACCCATCCTTCTAGCTCAAGATATTCCAATATGGTACTTTGCTTAAATAAAAATTAGTCAAAAAGGTTGATCTGATACCACAGATGGTAATAAAGAAGATAACGTACCCCCTTTCAAGGTCTAAGCAAATAATATCTCTGGAAGTATTGAAGAGTAAACACTAATCTTATCAGATATATACTATACAGCCTAGTTTAGTTAATATAATATATAAATTTATAAAGCTCACTACTAAATTAGTCTATCTTACCATTGATGACTGTGTATTTGACCATCTGGTCTCTAGTTGGGTCTGCCCACTTTTTAAGGGATAGTAGATCCACCTAGAAAAATTGCAATAGGTTATAATTAATCTACATATATATAGAAATATATAGTTTGTATGTGATAATTAATATCAATGTCTTGGATATTTAAATTTAAGATGTTAAGTTAAATTCTTAATAAAACACTCATATCTAATACCGTTATGGTTTAAAAAAAAAAAAAAAAAATTAAAAATTGTATATATGTAGTATATTTGTTAAAAGAATAAAGTTCAGATTTTTGAACTAATTAATTTAGTTATATAATATAATATATTAAAAAATAAAGTTATTCTATTTTTAAAAAATTTTTTACTGATTTTCTTTTTTCTTAAAAATTTCTTTTTTTAAAAATTTTTGAAAAAAAGAATAAACACACTACTTCAATTCAACAATACTAACAAGAGTCAACAATTATATAATCTTTTACAAAAGATATATACAAGACTTAATAAACAAGTCAATAAATAGAGAAGTATATACTAATTATAACAATATTACACTATATTAAAATCTTTGGAAAAAAAAACAAGAAAAAAAATCTGAATCACAGTAAATCCAAGAGATCCAATATTAATTTTTTTAGCTTCTAACCAGGTCAGTGCAGATTAATACCTTTCTAAATATTAGAAAAAATCTCTATAATATAATAGTTTTAACTAATAAACTAGTTAAAACTTAAAAGTTATAAAGATCTAAGAGAATATAAGAAACTCAAAAGCAATAGTTAAAGAATATAGATAATAATATAATTACAATATATAAACAACAATATATAATACAAACATGTCAGTATAGATTAATATCTTTCTAAATATTAGAAGGAATTTCTATAATATAATAGTTTTAACTGATAAACTAGTTAAAATTAAAGTTATAAAGAATTAAAAAAACATCAGAAACCTAAGAGCAATAGCCAAAAAATATAGATAATAATATAGTTACAATATATAAACAATGGATATTTAATACAAACATATAGTATATACTGTATATTCTTATAACATTTTTTTTTTTTTTTTTTAAGCTGGCTTGGCCAAGTTTATTAGCAATATTTAACATATAGGTATATATGACCAAAGAAAAACAGAGAGAGGCTAATAAACTAATGATAGGTTGGAACCACTTCATGGCTAAGCCATCTCCAGACAGAGACCTAATGAAGGACCGTTAGGATGATAAAAATTTCTTATGGGGGTTAATGTGTGTAATGAATCTATATCTACCACAGACAATTTGATCTGTTTTACTAATGTGTTTGATATTCTACTTGGCTATCTCTATTTAGAAAAGAAAAAATAAAACTGAGACTATACAAATTTAAACAGAGGTAAAGATTCTGCATTACAAAAAAGGCACTGGATGGAAAAGGGGAAATAGTTTGGTCATGTATGACTTGGAACTATGCTACTACTACCATATTGATACCATGGGCTGATTACTCTTCGAGGGCTTCATCGATTCAGGGCACGATGCCTGTTCCTTCACTGTTTTCAGTATCTCTATGTTGCGATTCTTATCTGTCAGTTCTTGTCTTTTCCTTCTATACCTTATCCAGTATGAGATCTTCTATAGATGTTCTTCTGGGTGATGATAAGTCGGGGATTTCGGAGGGCTCTAGGATATAGTAAAAGGTAAATGGGCACTGGGATAATTAGGGGCCCGTTGTAACATATGCAATGTTAGGAATTCATTTCATCATTATGTATCTTAGTTAAAGGAAAACTTTATTAAATGTAAACTAGGAGCAGACAACTCTGAGTTGTC
>CAJVPT010001027.1:0-23962 GCA_910592055.1 Acaulospora colombiana
AAAAAAAAAAAAATCAAGTATAAAAGCACAAAAAAAAAAAAAAAAAAAAAAAAAATAAAAAAAATTACCAAAAAAAAAAAAAAAAAAAAAAAAAAAAAAAAAAAAAAAATTAAGAAAGTATGAAAATAAAAAATTGATTAATGCTTCAACTAATAAGAATATGAGCAAAGGATCTATTATAAAGTGATATCAAATCATAATCAAAAACATCTCAGTTAAACAAGTACAGTAGCTTACAATAATCTAAAAAGAAAACTGTACAAAATAGGAACCAAAATACCTCAAAATAAGTTCTAATTAAGACAAATAATATAAACTATGGGCAATATGAAGTAACAAGAATGATCAATTAATTTGAGGAAAATTAAAACAAGCAAGAGAGAAATATAGTGCAATAGTGAAATACTTTATATACAGTATTATAGTACTAATAATAATCAGGAGACAAGATTATAAAAAGAGATAAAGAAGGAATTTATACAATATCTTATTACAATAAAAAGATATCTATTAGAAGAACAGAAAAATTGAAAGTTCAAACTTTAAAATAATACTTGAGAATATGCTTATAAAAAAATTTATAAAAATCAGACTTTTTTAAGACTTTTTTCAAAATAACAAAGTAGATCATATGAATATTGAAACATAAGAAGAAACTATAATTAGAAAAAATATTGAAAAAGAAGTATATCTAAATTAATTAATAGAAATATTTAATACAATCTAGAATTCAAAGAAAAGTCAACTTTTTATATTGATAAATTACTTATTAATTATGACAAAGAAAAAATAAAAATGAGTGTTATGTAGATTCAGATAATAAATATTGAAAGAAAAATCAGATTTCAAATAGTAGTAAATAATTGGTCTTCTTTTATAAAGGTTGAGTTGGTAACAATCTTAACTATACTTCTAGTAGTTCTTTTTTTTTTAAATTTAAACTGCAACTGATATTAGATACAAGCTTTATTAAGAATTAACTTAACATTTGGTGGATTACTAAATCTGTAATATAACATTAATCATCTAATACAAACTATATATTTCTATATATATGTAAATTAATGATAACCTATCGTGGTTTGTCCTAGTTAAACCAGCTACCACTTCTTGAGTGGATAGACTTAACTAGAGGCTGAATGATTAATACATAGTTATAAACAGCGTGGCTAGGCTAGTTAGTATTGAGCTTGTTAATTTGTATTTGTTTTTGTTTCACTAAGCTAGTTCTTTTTGTATGTATCTGACAGGATATTTTATACTCTCTAATATTCCCAGATATTATTCACTCAGACCTCGGAAAGAGGTACGTTATCTTCTTTGTCACTACCTGTGGCATCAAATCAATCCTTATTAACTGATTTTCAATTAAGCGGAGTACCAGATTGGGATATTCTAAGCTAGGAAAGTGGTTTATTAATTGTCTGTCTTACTGTTGGTTCGCTTCTTCTGATGTTTAAGTTTTTTATTTATGTTTTAACTTTTTTTCCATTCTATTGTGATGTCGCATCTAATTTTCCAAGCTTTTCATTTGGCTTGCCAGAACTTGTGTGTTGCTTCTCAGATTGATTCCAATGCTCTAGATCTGTCTTTTGTTATGGTCTCTGCTACTTGTATCATGCCATATGTTATACAGTAACTCCCTTGACTATATTCTTCCATTCGATTTTGTGTCCTGTTTTTATGTTTTCCTTATATTCTTATGATATTTGTGATCTCTTTCATTTGTTTTGGATTGATTCTATCTGTTTGCTTTCAACTCTTATTGTACTTTCCTCTATCAAGACCTTTATAAACTCTTCTTGAAGTTTTGTTTGTATTGTGTCACATTAAAAGATATGGTCATTGGTTTCTTTGTGCTATTTACAGATTTTGTATTTGTTATTGAGATAAATGTCAGGGCGTCTTTCACTTAGTTTGTCCATAGTAGATAATTCACCTATCCATGTTTTAATTCTGAATGATTGGTCTGTATAATCTCTCATATTGGTTGATGTCGCTGTGATCACTATTGGCCCATGGGCTTAATTTGTAATTTTTATTAATCGAAACTATTATGTTATTACAAATGAGTAGTTATATATATATATTATATCTATATAGATAGCTATATATATATTTAAACTAATGCTATGTATAACCACTACCAGTCTAATCACAAACTGGAAGCCTATGCGATTCTGTCTTAATTATTCCTAGAACAATTTTTCTTAAGAGTATTCTAATTATTAAGCTATCAAATTTTGTATCCTGGATTCCAGTTTTTGATCCTTCAGAGTGGTCCGTGGATTTCTCCTCCCACCAAGGCCTCCTAATAGTCAAGTCTGTGAATACTGGCATAGCCACATACATGAGGATCGGGACTGGCTTATTATAGAAGAGTCCTTTTCTTGCGTACGAGTTTGTATTAAGCTATTTGAGTTCCTGGATGAGTTTTGTTCTTGGTTTGGTCCTGAGAGGTATGCTATCAGTTTAGGGATTTACTCTTCTTGCTACTATTTCTAATAATGCAGTTGTGTCAATGATGATTCTATATAATTCAGATCATAACCTGATCACAATCTAGATATAGACCAGATGCTATATTAGAAACATCAGTTAGTTTATGGTTATGCCAATAGACCGATTCAATTTTTCGATCAGTTTTGTATCTGGGCGGAATTGAAACCGGATCTTGTGATCTGACCTATAGAGTGCTAACCATTGCACTATGGATCTGTAGATTTTTATACTTTCCTAATTTAATAACTGATCTAAATATATTAGTTTATTATTTCTTAAAGATGATATGATTTTTTTTGTATTCTTTTAATATAAATTATTCATAAATCGAACTATTTTCTTTACTCCATTAGATATTTCTTACTATTTCTAACTATGAAAAGTTATTCCTATATTTTTTGCCAATTTAGTTATCTAGTGCAAAAAATAGCCTTTGTCTGATAGATGGCTTAGTGACTTGTAAGTTAATAAATTAATTGGCTCCCAATATTTGATTTGTGCTTATTTGAGTCTAATATTGTTATAATTTCAACTAGTCCTGGATCATTTAGTCTATTATATAGGCCTATTTTTTGGCTTTCTTGTTTCATTATTCAGATACTTTTCAAGTTGAAAATCTTTTGATAATAAATTATGCTATTCAGTATAAATCTGTATAAAATACTTTTATTCTTGAAAAGTTTTCTATATACTGCTATCAATATGTTGTATATTTTTCAAGACAATATGCTATATTGTATTCTAGAATCTATTCTAGGTATTAATACTTTATTTAAAATATAGAGAACCTGTTTATTAATTATTTTGTTATTTTTTAGAACTTTAGTAACTATATTGATTTCTTTAGCACTTGTTCTTTAAGTTCAATTACAGTTTTTTGATTCCAGTTCAGATTTCCATAAATCTGGCTTGTTCTTTTCTGACAAGTTTTTTGATTACTTCTTCTTTAGTAACTGCATGCACTTTTTCTAGATAGCAATTAGAATTGTTGATAGTTATTAGTATTGACTTATTACTATTGATTTTAAAATTATTGGCCTTGTAAAAAGCTCTTACAATTTTCAAGATTTCTTTCATATCTTTCTTGAACTTTGCTATCCATGTTATGTCATTCATAAAGATTATGACTACATAACTTTATTCTAGCTTTCTAATGTTATAATATTTTAAATTAGGGTTTTAGATAACTGATATTTTATATTCTTTTTGAGTATTATTTTGAATTTTGCAGAACAGAGGATCATAAAAAATTTGTTAGAGTAAAGGTGAGATAGTTTTTTCTTAATCAATTCTATTACCTACTACTATAGATTCTATAAAATGATTCTCAAATATAATTTGAAATTTTCTGTTTTGGAATAGAGGCATCATAATCTTAATAAAGCCTTTTAGAATTTTAATTCATTCTATTATTTTAACTAACATTTCTAAGTTAATAGTATCATAAGCTTTGATTATATTTTAAAAAAGTATTTATAGTTTCTTTTTATTTTTTCTAGTATCTTCACAAATATTATTGAGGATTTGAATTGGTTCTGCATAGTTAAGCCCCTAAGGATATTATTGACTTTACAAATTTTTCACATTTGATTAATAAGGATTTTAGTGAATTATTTTTTATAATCTCTAATAGAATAATAGGTCTAATATTTAAGAGTTCACAACCTCATGACTTTGGTTTGGCTATTAAATATATAGTACATAACTTTGTTTCCAATAAATTAGAGTGACTTCCTATTTTGAAAAGTTGTTAAGTATTCTTCTCAAGAATTCCTTTTCTTTTTGACTTAATTTTTTAAGCATTTAATAGCTAATTTGTAATTTTCTCAAAGCTTTATTATTTGAAAATATATATAATATTTTACTTAATTCTTCTTAAAAAATTAGTTCAAGTAATTCTTTATATCAAGCTTCTTGAATAAATTCTTTAGACCTGTACTCATCCTTCCAATCTTTTGATAAACTGTCATAACTGAAATTTCTTTTTTTAAATGCCTCTATATAATACTTTCTAATTTCTTTTTCAATTTCATTTTTTTGTATTATGATATATTCAGTATCATTTTTCTTGATTTTAATCCTATTAAATACAATTTTACTTCTAACTTGATTCATTAGAGAGTTAATCATTTTTCTTGGATTGTATCATAAATTCTCACACCTTTATTCTAGAGTTGTTTTGATTACATCTTTTGTCTTTTTGACTTTCAATCTTTGATATATAAATTTTAATCCTTATATTACATTTTGAATATCTTTTTTTAAGATTTTTTAAGGCATATTGAAAATACTATATTGAACATAGATGTTTTTAATTTAGTAGTTGGACTTGTAAATAATATTATATTTTTCTATAGCCAAGCTAAGGGTCTATGGATTAGCTATGTCTTTTGATATTTTTACCTTGTTAAAAAACTCTTTTAGTTATAAGGCTTTTCTATATTCAGCAAACTTGGTGTTGTACTTATATTTTCTTTTTTTCATTTGGAACTATATTTTTAGTTATAAGTTTGTTGAAAACTGTTTTGCATAGCAGTTTTTCAAAAGTTTTTTAGAGCCTGTTTGCCTGGATTTTCTTTCCTCTTAATTAGATTCTTTCTATAACATAGATTCATGTATTGTTCTAAACTTATAATTCAAACTTTCTTGATATGTTTGCTATTATAAAGGGGATAATTTCTTTATATCTATTTATTTTTTAGTAGTTGTGAAAGGTTTATTGACTTCATTTCTTATGAACAGGTTTTTGTTATAAAGTGTAATTACTAGTATAGTGTAATCACTTCTCATAATATTTTTTATATCTTGATTATCAAATCTAAGTAAGGAATAGCTTGTTAGATTATATGATATTCAGATATAATCTATTTTGTTGTTGCTTATTAAGTTCTATCTTAAGAGAGTTTTGGTTTTATATTTCTATATAGTTTATGTATCTATAAATTTCCATTTATCTAGAAAATTGAATAAAGAAATTTCTGAATATCATAATAGTTTAAACATAGCTTTGAAAAAAGTTTGACTATTTTTTAATAAGTTGTAAGTTATTTTAAAGTCTTCTATTACAATTGTGAAATAATCTAGCCCATACTTTTTTTGATAAGGCTTATTAAATTTTTTTATATCTTTTTGCTTCTTTTTTTATCTAATAGAATATAAATTTGTATAATAAAAATTTTTTTCTATTTCATGAATAGATTGACAGTAACTATATACTAATTTTCTTTTTCTACAAATATTATTTTTTTTCAGATCTTTTTTAATTAAAAAACTAATTCCTACTCCAAATGGTATTTTGTTATTGGTACTATAGAAATTCTTATAGACTTTTTAGTTATTTAATACCCATTTTGTATTGATTTAAATTAATTTTGTTTTATATAATTCTAGTATAGCTATTTTTTGTTCTTGTATTTCCTTAATAAGACTCTGTTAATTTGTTTTATCTGTAATACCTCTAATATTAAGTGTATCTATTCTTATCGCTTTATTAGAAATCATATTCTCTTTATTGTTTATTTCTATTATTTTATTTTGAACTGTTATATTTAAAAATATTTGTCATTTTTTATGTAAAAATAATATTATATTTAAATTATCATCATATTCATTTGATTGTTTTTTATCCTTATTTATTGTAGTTGTTAAGAAGAAACTAGGCTCTTGCTTCTTATAATTGTCATAAATAACTGATATACTTTAGAAATAGTTTACTCCTTGATTGCTATATTTAGGTCTTTTGAAAGTTGATTGTTCTTCTAATCTACTTATTCTATTGTTTAATTTCTCCAAGATTTGCTAGAATACAATTTAGAAAATTTTGTGAAACTTCTACTTTTAGTTTAAACTTATCTCTTATATTTTTATAATGATTGTATAGTTGATTTATCAATTTCCTATTACTTCCTATTGCAGGACATTTACTTGGTTTATTGGTTTTTTGTTTTATTCTCCTATTATAATAATATTTAATTCTCTTTAATTAGTTTGACCCTGATTTTTATTAGAGATAGAGATAGATTTTATGAATTTGATATCTGATAATGTATCTATTTTTTTATATCTTTGCCTTGCCTGAGCTTTTGATTACTTTTTTTTTTTTTTTTCTAAGTTAGTAGAGTATTTGACACTTCAAGAAAAACTTAATTCTTATAAAAAAAATATTATTTGCATACATTATTTTTATCTTCTTTTGTTGCAAAACAAACTACTATAAAGTTCTATTTTCTAAGTATAACAAATCTTTGAGTATATAGTATACTTTAGCTTAAATGCTACTTAATATCTTGGCTATCAAACTAGTATATATTTTGTTTGTATCCAGAAGTTATATTGAGTTATAGTTTCTCTTAACTAAAATAATTAATATTTAATAATATATATAAAAACCAATTGTCCAAAGCAGTTGACTCAAGGTTTTATCTACTCAATTTTTTTATCCTTGATATTATATATCTTTAATAAACCTTCTAATTAAACAAAATCACTCAAAGTCTCTTTTAACATGTTTATATAACCTCTACTATCCTTGAATTATCAACTTCAGTATATTACAACTGAAGTATTTTCACTCAACTTAAAGTGGATTACTGCTATAGTTGTTTCATATATCTATTTAATTTAAAAGTTATTAGATAAGTTAATAGTATTTACTTTATAGATATAGATCTTTTGAACTTCTCCATATCTTTTAGGTATTTAACTATATGATGTTTGCTATCTTTTTTATCCATATCAATCAAGCAAACATATTAAATAGAAGTATTTTTTCAGTTTTGATTTTACAAAAGATTTTTTTATCTAGATCTCTTCTAGTTTTGTATATATTATTGTCATATATAGAGTTATTTACTAAATAGTAAAGTTGTTCTTTTTTGATTTGTTTCTTCTATATACTTTAGAACATCTTCTTTCTTTTATATCCAGAAGGTTGGCCATTTATTTTTATTAATAAATTTCTTTTTCAAGAGACTTTTTTTTTCTTGTAACAATTTTAGTATATTACTTAAGTAAGCCTTGATTTTCTTTTCAAACTTACTTAAGATGTTAGTCATTATTATTCCAAGTCTATAGTTTTTTTTTTTTTTATAAAGTATAGATTTGTTGATGTAACTAGTTTTTTGTTTTTAACAGCATATAAGTTTTGTTTACTTATACAATAGCTTTTAATTTTTTTTTAAAGCCTTAGAGAATCTGACTTTTATTGTTTTTGGATATATATCATTATAATTTTATTATCTTTGTTAATTCATTGTCTATCTGTTCAATAATTTTTATTGATTGATGTCTGTATTTATATAGTTCTTCTGGATTTTTGATAATTTTTAAAAACCTTTTTCTATATAGAGCTAAAAAAGATTTTCTTCGTTATCTTTTTTTAATTGTCAAAGGTATAGTAAATGTTGAGTTAAGATCTGTTTTCTTGTGAAAGATTGCTAATTCTGAGTATCTTGACAATAATATTGTCTAAAACTATATATATTTCAGGTAATATAACTACTTTTTTATTAAATTTGATTTCTCTTTGTTATAGCAATTTTTGGGAGACCCATAACTTTAAATGATTATCATGTTTTTATAAAAGTTTGATTAAGGTATCAAATATGGTTTTTTCTTTGTTATTTATTATTTGAAGTATTTGTTGAGCTCTATTTATACTTGCTACTGTATTATTTATATTATAATATGTGTTTGTTGCTAAATCTATTATATTGATAGATTTACTTTTGTTTATTTGTTTACCAAATATGTTATTTTGGTTTCAAACTTTTAAGTTTATTTACTATTATTGTATTTTAATTGATTAATATTTGTTATTTAGTATTGATCTGTTGTTTATTATTTTATCAATCCATATGAGATAACTGATTATACAGGATACAACTTTGTTAATAAGTTTCAGACATGTATTATGTTTGTTATATTAATAGATGTATTATATAAATATTGGTTTTTTTTTTTATTATGACACTCTGCCAGGCTAGTTATATATACTTTATTAAACAATTATAAGCTATATATTATATATGTGTCACTAAAGCTAAATCTCTAACTAACTTACTTGTCAAAGTTTTATATTTATCTAGGATTCTAAGTGCAACTTCAGGAGTGATTTATCACTCCGTTAGTAGTTCAGGTGAAAACCTTTCCAACTTCTAACATCATCACCCGCAGGTCACTATTGCGTAACATTATATAAATATTGTTTTTGTTTAAGTATACTGTACAAATATATACATATTTTGTATTATATATTAGTTGTTTATGTATTGCAACTGAATTACTATTTATATTTTTTAGTTGTTGCTCTTGAGTTCCTGATATTCTCTTGAGTTTTTATAACTTTTGAGTTTTAAATAATTTATTGATTAAAAATATTATATTATAAAGTTCCTTTTAATGTCTAAAAAGGTATTAATATGCATTGGTTTAGTTAAGAGCTAGGAAGGTTGATGTTGGGTCCCTTGATATTACTGTGATTCAGATTTTCTTTTTTCTCTTTCTTCTTTTTAAAAATTTTAGTAGAATATAATACTATTATAATAAATATATACTTCTTTATTTGTTAACTTGTTTGTTAAATCTAATATATGTCTTTTAAGAAGAATTATGTAGTTATTGACTCTTGTTGGTGTTGTTAAGTTGGATTTAGTATATCTTGTTTTTTCAAATACTATTTTAATAATTGCTATAATCCAAAACATATTATAACTATTTAATTAAAAAGTAAATATTATATTTTATTATTTTAAAGACTTTTTCTATACTATTATAGTAGTTAATCAATCTGTGGGTCAATAGTATAGTAGGTGTGCTCCTAGATCTCCATCCATAAATTACTAGTTCAATTACACTCTAAAACAGTTTTTTACAATATAGATCATATTATATAAAATGTATGTTTATCATCATATGCATGTTTATATATAATATGACTTATAGAATCTTTAAATTGTTTGATCACAATATAACTCAGATTACATAACTTTGACTGGTTTTAGTGTCAAAGGAAAAAATCTCATAAAAATTCTGTTATCCATAATATATACAGATTCCAAAAACAAGTCAAGGAAACCTGATTGGCTCAAGCTTCTTAACAAATATGAAAAGAAAATTTATCTCTTATCAAAACTACATCCTATAGGAGATAAGGAAGACTTTGATTGTTTGCATTTGTTGAAAAGGTAATGAGCTGTAATACAATTAATGCAAAATCATTTCAATTGTTAAATCAATAGTTATTAAAAAGAATAGCTATTGTGAAGACTGGTGGTAAATATTAGTATCATATTAGAAACCATCAAGAACAAATATATTTAGAAAAGACTAAGTCTTGTTTAACCAAGGAAAACTCCAATAGGCCAGCTTGCAAGAGTGATTAAAAATAAGATAATGGAAAGCTATATGCTATTCAATAATATAATATTATTGGATCATCAAGATATTAAAGAACATGACCAAAGACATGTATTATCAAAAGTTCCATAAACTTGTTAAGGACTGAACATAATAAGGACCAATTCTGGAATCCACATTATTAAAAACACATATTAATAGAATATATATCAAGCTCCTTGATGAAAAATTGAAGTTCAATAGTAGATTCTTGAAATGTTATATGCCTAGACAAAGCAGGACAACTGATGAAAATGGTACCACTATGTGATAAAATTGATGTATTTGGTTAGGATAAGTAGTTAAAAAAATTATATGAATAGCTCATGTAATTTAAAAAATATACTACTGATACCTCAATAAAGATTATTCTGTTAGTTGAACTTAAAATAATAATAATAATAATAATTAATACCATGTTGCTTTTTAGAATAAACAACTATTTGAAACCAAAAATATACTATATTCCCTTTCTAATACTTTATAGTATAATATTTTAATGGTTTTTTATTTTTTGTAGAAACTTTTTATTTTTTATTTTTAACTAGTTATACTTGAGTTTTATTGATTAGATTATGAAATATACAAATTGTTTTTATAAAAAAAATTTTTATAACTTCTAATCTATACTATTCTACACAATTTTACTTATTAAGGATACTATTTTATCAGTTACTCTATTGTGTCCAGGCCACCTAGTGTTCTAGGGATCTACTAGAGAATTTTTGTTTTTCAGGAAACTATGTAATTTTGAAATTGTTCTTTTCATAATTGTCTGTTTTATATGGGATGTATTCGAATTTTAATTAATGTACTTTCCATATTTAATCCTTAAAGGCTAGTTGTTTGTTGATGTTTTCAATCTTTATGTGGTCCCAAGTAAGTCTCGAAGTCTTTTAGTGACCATTCTTAACCATTCTTCTAATATGACCTTATAAGACATAATTTTTGTTAAATTTGATATTGATTTATTGTTAATTATCACGGATATTATATTTTATGCTGTATGTCAAAAAAAAAAAAGGAAAGTTAAATGATAAAATTTTACAAATAAACTTTTTGATCATCGGGTAATAGCATATAATAAACAAATATTCGTTAATATATAACAAATGACAATTTAAAGGCCATTGCCATGTACTGTGTAGTTGTAATGATGCTTTATTTGCCCAAGCGAATGGAATGCAAAATCGGGTTGTGAAAGAGAAAGAGAAAAACGGTATAACGAATGGGTATTTATTTAAATGCCCCCCCATGATAATCTTGTGGTCTTGTGACATTATCTCTATTAATAATACCATATATGCGAACGAATAGTTGGTAAAGTTCTTCCGAGTGATAATTGGGTAATAATGCGTTGAAGAGTTATCGAATGCAGATATGTATTAAGCCTCGTTTACGTAAATGAAATCTCTTAAGAAAATTAATATTCCTTTTGTCCGAAAACCAGGAGAATACCAGATATTCCGAATTATTATAAAAACCTTGATACTTCGCTTTGCCCACCTTTGAAAAATCTTTCGAAAAACCTTCCAATTTACAGGGAAAAAAGTGCAAAGAGACCTACCTACCTCTTCAGAATGTCTGGAGACCACTCGGTCGTTTCACAAATAAATTTACAAATGTTAACCCCAATGGTGTATGAAGGTGAACAAGACGTTGATCATATCATTAAACGACCTGAAATATCATCATTAGATTAATGACGAACAACAACAAACAATTATTTGGAGACTTCACTTCAATTTCCTTTCTAAGATACGAATGTTTAATTATAAATTCGGTGTTCAAGGAAAAGTATGAATTCGAAGGAAACTTCGTTTAGAGCAAAAATTTAACTCCCGAAACCTTCACCAAAAAATTTTTTTCTTTCGTACGATGGAGTGCCGCGAGTGTATATTTAACAATAATGGGACTGTGTTTTTTATCATCCTATATTTTAATTGTCTCCATGATATTTTATTGCCGTCATTAGTTAATTTTATCTTTCCAGAAAGAAAGGCAAACATTTTTCTAATTTTTAGGAAAAATCTCCAGTCTACTTTACAACAACATTTCGATATGAAAAGGATTAAACGTCCTAAAAATAGTGAGGTGTCGAAACTCGCAGAACTATTATGGCGAGTACTTGGTGAAGAATACAAAAAGAACATGAAACCTTACGTCTACAATCATTACCAAAATCTTCCCAAGCTTCCTCCTCGTATAATCCATTATCAGCCTTATAACCCTAAAAAAAGAAACAAGAAACGAAATAATATGCATGATCCTCCGAGAGAATACACTCAAAATAAGGAAGTTCATAAGAAAGATTCTTTCGAGGACCCCTTCGCATATTCTGCCATACATGATATGGTTAATCCTTCACGAGAATACACTCAAAGTGAGGAAGTTCCTAAAGGAGATTCTTTCGAGGACTCCGCGTATTCCTTCATGCATGACATGCGTGATCCTTCGCGAGAGTACACTCAAAATGAGGAGGTTCATAAGAAAGATTCTTTCGAGGACCCCTTCGCATATTCTGCCATACATGATATGGGTAATCCTTCACGAGAATACACTCAAAGTGAGGAAGTTCCTAAAGGAGATTCTTTGGAGGACTCTGTGCATTCCTTCATGCATAACATGCGTGATCTTTCGCGAGAATACACTCAAAATGAGGAAGTTCATAAGGAAGATTCTGTCGAGGACCCCTTCGCATATTCTGCTATACATGACGTGGGTGATCTTTCGCGAGAATACACTCAAAGTGAGGAAGTTCCTAAAGGAGATTCTTTCGAGGACCCCTTCGCATATTCTGCTATACATGACGTGGGTGATCCTTCGCGAGGATACACTCAAAGTGAGGAAGTTCCTAAAGGAGATTCTTTCGAGGACTCCATGCATAACATGCGTGATCTTTCGCGAGAGTACATTCAAAATTGGGAAGTCCATAAAGAAGATTCTTTAGAGGATCCCATCGCGTATTCTGCCATGACTCAAAATAAGGAAATTCATAAAGAAGAGGATCCTTCCGCGTATTATACCATGCACAATATGCATGATCTTTCGCGAGCATACACACAAAATAAGGACGTTCATGAAGAATATTCTTTCGAGAATCTCTCCACGTATTATGCTACGCACGATTCTTTGCCATATTCCGCTCAAAATGAGGAAGTTCGTCAAGAAATGTATTTGGAGCATCTCTTCGCCATGCGCAATCTTTCGCCATATTCCACTCAAAATGAGGGAGCTCGTAAAGAAGGGTCTTTTGTGGATTCTTCCTCTATTCTGGGCATACATGATCCTTCGCCATGCTCCGCTCAAAATGAGGACGTTTGTGAAGAGAAATTTTCAAGGATTTTATCCGCGAACCTCGATTTCCTCCCGAAATCGACATGAATTGAAAAAAAAAATTTTTATTACGCGAACTGTCATCTGACCGGGATTGTGTAATAGAAAAAAAAAATTGAGTTTACAATTGCTATCGTTCGTTATTGTCGGGTTACATCAAAAAAATTAAGCCAATGTGCAATGGTAATGTACGAAATAAAGAATCTAATATTTACACCATCTTTCTTTCGCACTGAACTTCATGACAATGAAATTATTATCTAAATTTACATTGAAACAATTAAACTTGATCGCGCAAGAAAATTCTCTAACGAATTTCATATCTTCCTTCGTCTTTCTTGTTCAGGAACTCCGAGGAGATGTTTATTTTGATGTTTTGCGAGTCAACTTCAACCTCTTCACAATCTTGAATTGCAACACCAGATTCGTGAGTTAGGCACACGAAATCTGTTGTCTATTTTTTTAAATAAAAGGATCAATCTTTTTCGTACATCATGTTAAAATAGAAATAGAAACAATTGCCGAAAAGTTGAATACTGACCTCTTCGAGAGCGATCATGGGATGGTGCCATACCCCTGGATTATAACTGATTCCTTGTGAGCTTGTGCATATAAAAGATTTCAATGTTCTGAAATCCGGTTTATCGTCTGAATTTTTTAAAGAAAAATCAAAATGATAAAAATAATCGTTCCTTGGGAAACTCAATCAATTAATTCAACGTATTATAATTACCCTGATTGCTCAGACACACAACAATCAAATACATTCGTGCACCCTTGTTCCCACACATAGGCACGAACGCTTGACTCGAATAGGGATGTTTTTCCAACAATCGCAGATCGAATGGAAGTTTGCTTATAGGTGAACACCGGTACAAACTTAAATTTGGTTCTGCCTTAGATACGAATTGCACGGCTTCGCCCGAGTCCCCTTTGACTATGATAGGATTCTGGCGAATGTTCACTACAGGTGCTATGTGATTATACTTTCGGGCGGTTCCTTGATTGGCGGGTGTTACGCGAACGTTGTTGGTGACAGTAGTCATTAACGGGGAGGTGTGCTTTGGTTCGGGGAATGGTTGAATTATGTGACCGTAGGGTGCGTAGTGTTCGTAAGTTAGTGGTTGAGCGATGATGATCCTCGGTGACCGCGAAACAGTGGCCACCAATGAGTCGGAAATATGTGAACGAGATGTATGATCGGGTGGTAACGTTTGTCTTCGACCGATGATGCGCAGACGCTTCACGCCGCCATCAGGGTAGATGGTCAATCGCACATGAGAGAATTTTCGGTCGGTAATGGATAACTGGAAGTGATGCTGTTTGTGGGGGCCTAATCTTGACTTTTCTAGTATCGTGATCCATTCGGCACTTGCATCGGGGACGACCTGGTTATGTTGTTTAAAAATTTTTTTTTAATACGCGAACATAGTCAAGTTTTTAAGTTCGAGTACCAACCAGGTCAGAATGACAGGCTTCCAGCATAGCACTCTCCGGATAATTTCCTTTGTAGAAAGCCGTGTCAATTTCCGCTAGCTCCAAGTACCCGGTACTACCCAATTTTACAATCACCCAATCTTTGTGATCTTCCTGTCTACTACGTTTGGTCTCCCAACCATCGGACATGTCCACTCCCCGGCCAGGCAACAATAAATTTTCAACCTTCGAGAAATGTTGATCGCTGCAGGCCACAATCCTTGCTTCGTGACCAACGAATGCGAGATCAATTTGCTCGGTGAGATCCGATGGCCAACTGGCACTTACGACACCGTAAACTCTGAACCGAGCCTGCCGTTTAGGACGTGTGTAACGTAATCACCATATGTGAAAAGTGACATAAGAGAACACGCAAAACCATTACCTACCACGCCTCCATCAGGATATATGTTTAATCGAACGTGTGTGTACCTTTGTAGAGTTTTCTGTATCTCAATAAAATTCTGAGCGGACGGTCCGAGATCGACTTTCGTTAGAATTTCTGCCCACTATTGAATTTCAAGCGAGGTCAAAAAGAAAAATGGACAACAGGTGGGTAAGGTTTAAAGATAAAGTGTCAATGTTAATAGACGAGGCGAGGAATTACTGTATATGGTGCAAAACGATGAAATATCATATTTGCCTTGGTATCATCACCATTAATGGGATCACGAATTGGAGAATAGCACGCTTCTACGCTTGCAAGTGGGGCATGATTCCCGTTAAAATGTGTGGTATCAATATCGAAACCCGTGATGTGTCCTGCAAAGCCGAGCTTTACCACAACCCTACATTTCGCAACGGAAGGTTCATTTTAAAGAGTTGGGAGGGGGAGAGGATGAAACAACTTGGAAATTCTCTTAATTACCAATCAAACGAAGGATTATGTCGTCGAGTTTCCCAGCCATCATACCAAGCACCATGCTCGGTGAAACGACCGGTATCGCGAACCGGTCGATTGGACTTCAACAGATTGGACGCTCCGGCAAAGAATTCATCGCTGCATTCCACAATTGAACCCGCGAGATTTGCGCTCGCCAAATCTATTAAATGAAGATCATTCATTACACTTCAGCGAAATCTCTCAAAGGAAGAAAGGAGAAATGTGGAAGTTGAAAATGATTACAACCAACATATTTTCTATCAAGCAATTCTTGACCTCTGGTGAGATCAAGTCTTCGAAAATGTTTCGAATCGAATAAAGACATTTTTTTTTTTTTACAAAAAAGGTATTCGAATGCCTATATACGTGGCTCTTGAGATAATTAGTGATAGGAAAATAGTTTTGATTTATGAGTGATGCGAATGATGATGTATTACAAGGAGGGAAGGGATCAAGAAAAAAAAAAAAGGTGGTTGGAGGTAGGGGGGCTTATATAATTATTTTTTGCAGTAATAAGATTGAACATTCTGCGTGCAAATATCAAAGATAAAACGATAACGAAAACTTTAAAATCACAATTGTACGTTTCGATATTCATGCAAGCACATGACCGTATTCACGTATCTCCGAAGATATGGATGGGCCTGTTACGTATATCTCTCTACCATGCTACCATATAAAGAACTCGGTTTCAAAATTAAACAAGTTAATCTGTACGTCACACGCACGTATATACTCGATGCATGATTAAAATAAGTGCATATGCATATAATATCGATGAAAAAAAAAAAAAAAGAATTAACAATGATTATATTTTTTCTATTTCCAGGCATCGTCGTACATGAAAGAGAGTACATACAGTATCAGAAAGATTACTGTGAGAATTGGATCTTTTCTTTTTTTTCTTTGTGTTGCACAGTTATTGCTGATATTTAATGTAAAAGAGGAATGAGAAGAAAGGGATTTTTTTTTAAAAGAAAAAAAAGAAACCGAAAAATGGATAGGCGAATGCATGATATCTTGAATATCTACACACACAAAGGTGTGAAACCAGGGTATGAAATGCAAGATAGATATACATGATAGACGTATTGTTACCCATTACATTCATCCCTATCTTCTTCCTATCTATTAATCTTCTTCGTCCCTTCCATCTTTGTGATTCGACACACGTCGCGTGGAAAAAATAGGTTACGTAATTGCGTTGTGTGACATACAGCCGGCAATTTGGTTCTTATACGGTGCGCTCGTGATCAAGCCAGTCTAGATTTTATGCAACATCCTTGTCCTCTGTCGTCGAGATTATAAACAAAAAAAAAACAAAAAACCACATTCTACACCAAACTCCGTTAGCCATCACGTCCTTTCACAATCACGTTCTCCCGGATTTACGTCATGATAAGTTTATTCGGTTGTTTGAATAATAAATTAGTTCTATTCATTTATGTTACATGCTGATAGAATTACGAAGATGTGATGAGATTTTATATGATTGAGTATTTTACACAAAAGAGAAATGAAAAGGGGTAAGGCCATTCGAAATTGATCGAACCTAAAGTGTGAATTACAGGTGGAGAATGAATCTCAATATTTTGTATTCTGCACTCTGTTTTCAGTGCGATCCCCAATTTTCATCAACACGTTAAAACCGTAATGTGATTTTTTGGGAAATGTCCTGTTTTTATGATTCATAGAATTTATGGAGGATGTTGTTTTTTCATTCGATCGAGTGGGGTTCGGTTGTGGAATGTGCCCGTTTTGATTCGGCTGCTCATTTTTCTGCAAGTTAGGCACGTCCGCAGAGTCTGAAAAGCGAATCTCAAGTAAACGAAAAGGAGCTTTGGTTAATGATTCGAAAGTATTGCACTGTGCGAACCTAAGCACTGGTCAATCTGTTCTTGGGTCAGACCGCATGTTAATCCTAGTTCACGAACGGTCTTTCCAGAATTATTCCTTAGTTCGATATCCGCCCCAATGGAAACTAGGATCGCACAAGCGTTAATGTGCTTCTGACTAATTGCTTCGTGCAGCGGGGTCCTGTGGATTTTTTAGTCGAAAAGTTAGGCATCACATTAATATTGGATGCCATTTTTCGATAGATCAGAACTTACCAATCGTTTTCCCCCCTTGCATTGGCGTCCGCACCCAACCTCAATAACAAAGTCATCATCTCGATGTTCCCTGACCTGGCTGCACGATGTAAAGCCGTGTTGCCCCTAAGTTTTCGTTGATTCGGAAAGACATCAGAGCATTAGTATATACTTGATCGGTCGATCGTCGTTTGTCCAAAAATAATCCGTAAATCAAACCTAAAATCCCGTTGATTGACGTTGGCTCCTGCACGAACAAGTTCCAATGTGATCATTATGTCACTTTGCGTGGAAAGGCAGAATGAACTTTTCGCAACTTTCGATTCCTCCATTCTAAACGTCGATTAAAGTTGATCTCAATCCGGGTGAACGTTAAACAAGAACTATGTGTACCTCATGAATAAACCAACCAACCTTGTCAATAGAATCCGCACGATCTCAATACTACCATTGGCAGCTGCGACATCTAACGGGGTTACCCATTTGTCCTTTGCAAAAATTTTCATTTTCTCCTTGACCCCCTCCGCGTCCAGGCGTACGCTACCGACTTGACGCAAACCGGATTTATGCGAATACAATTTTCTCACGTGTTGCTCTGCTTTCAATCTCCTCAACATATTAAATTGCTCATACGGTATTCCTTGTAAAGGATCAGCTCCGTGTTCAAGAAAAATCCTTATCAGCGAGGCCGCATCAGAAGTTGGTTTCGCGGCGGGCGTTTGAGTTGCCTGAGCCGTGGCTAGTAACAACGGCGAAAGGCCGAACCATGTTTGATTCATATTGGCTCGCTGTGAAAGGTGAAATCAAAATCAAGGATGATTGGGGTGTGCCCAGATTCGAGTCGAAGAAAGAAAAAAAAAAGATCACAATGTCGCACGAATACCTTCAGCATTAATTGTGTCAGGTTATATAACCCAAGAGCCACGGATAAAATGAAATAGCTCGGAAATTTCAAGCCAGAGATGCTACCACGTTCTGCACTCTTCGTTTGCTTGACGAATATTGGTGAGTTAACATCACCCGGAATTCCACGTTCATACATTGTCAAAGCGACATCTTCCATCCGATGTGCCATGGCCATCAAGAATGCCCGATTTGCTTCATTGAACCTTTTCTTCTTCAGAGAATTGGTTGACAGGTGTGTGAGTATCGCCAAAGCGTCCGAGGTTTTGTGATCACGGATGGCCAAAATTAGGTTGTTCAACAATACTTTTTTTACCAATATCAAAATGTTATCATTAGATTTAGTGGTGATCTAAGAAGTTAACAGAAATTCAGCGGATGTACCGGAAGAGGTCTTCTTTTTTCCCTTTTTAATCCCGAGGAACTTGAATGAAACAACACCGGAGGAACCTCTTCTAACCAACGGAAGTGCTGTTTTGTAGCCCATGAATTCCTTGGTTTTGGAAAGTTTTCGTTCTAGAAAGGTATAAATTGATGGTAGACAGTAATTTAATTATCAAGCCTATAAATTCATTTACATCTGGTGAAGGCAGTGAACATACCTTTTCTCCCCTTTAAACTGGACTTATTCATCTCCTTTATGACTCCATCTCTCTTCAAGTCATTTTCCTGACGCTGCAACGAAGCTAATATCGCCCTCTGCTGTCGTGGGTGTTCGTCAATTCTTTTGAACTCGGCAAATGTCATATAGGATTGCTTTGGATTTAGAAAGAGATCCATCACAGGTGTCAGATTATGTTTGTGTGCGATAGATATGGTGGAAGCCCTGGCGTGCCCCCCGGGAGAAAGTGGGGACAGTGGATTTAGATAGTTATTCAGAGGGGAGGGACATGAAATGTTTGTCTGAGACGAGGAACGTAGATTCTTCTCCTAACACAAATGAGTATTTCAATGAAAAGCTGCAAAATTACTTCCGAGCTACCCACAAAAGAAGAAAAGCAGTACCTTTACAACTTCCATAGTTTCTTGTTATTATTATGATACTAAAGAGTTTACAAATGTGCGTTTTATTATTCTGTCACTATAGCCAAGATGCCGAACCCTCATATAAATTTGGGTAGTTTTATGTTGACTTTGTGGTGAATGAGCACAACACGTCTCTACCGATTGTAAATGATCGTTAGCCGTCTTACCTATAAATTTCAAACATAAATTATCTCGTGAAGATTTTTATGTATTATCATGTACTTACAAATCGATTTAAGGAAATGCATATAATGGTTAATATTGAAAACGTGCGTACGAAAGTTTCACAAAGTTAACTCGTGAAGAAAACAAGGGCGCAGAAATTGGTGTATGCAAAATTTATCTCATGCTAGTACAACGTCGTCGAAACTCAATTTAGTCGATTTGAGCTTCTTAAATGCGTACAATCCCACGCAACTTAATAATAGCAACAATATTTGGGCGAGAAACTTCTAGCAGCCTGCCAAAAAGGATCAGGACGCTTCAAAAATCGAAGATCTGGAAGTGCGAAAATCAAAACGAGTAAAAGCACGGGCTTGATCACAGCGAATAAAAGGTGTTCTAGAAAAAGTTTTTGCTATCAAGACAGCGCCAAGTCGGTATCATGATTAGCGAAAAAAAAAAGACAATCGGAAACATTGCATTCTTCTAAAATCCTATTTTACTGGTCCTCCAAGTGCATGTCTTCTTTTACCTAATCAGTTAAGTTGCTTCCTGAATAGTATATGCTTTGCATGCTATTAATACCGAAGGTAACCGAAATTGTATAAAAAATTATTTATAGAATATTAATAACAGGAATTATTATTATAATTTGCTTTTTTTGATTTTATTTATAAAGAATAAATCTAAGCTACTTAAAAAATTTTAATTAATAAAAATTTTTAAAAAATAAATTCTTTGATAATATATAAAAAAGATGTTTGTAAGTAATTTTTATACTTCTTAACTAACAAAGTCTTTCTTTACACTTTTCTTAAAACAACTTAAAACTTGTCTTCAAAAGTTACTATTATTTTTATTTACTTGTTTATAAACTCTTTTAAATAAAACCTTATGTCTCTGATGACCTAAATAGATTCAAATACATATTTTCTCTACTAAAGGCAAAAAGATTTGAAAAGTAAAAGTATCAATTTGTTGAGTTTTATTTTTTAGAGCTAGAAATAACATAAAGATAGAGATATTATTGATAAAAAAAAACTTATTACTTATCTTTTTATATCTTATTTTTTATCCTTTTAAAATATTTACCTTTTTTTCACAATTTTTTGAAGGAATAATTAACTAATATAAAGCATGTTAATAACAGAATATAAGCAAACTTCTATTGATTATATTTATATATTCTGATAATTATTCTTGATGAAAGAAAAAGAAACTATTAATATAAACTCTTTCACTCCTTCAAATAAAATATAAGATTATTAAAATAGATATTATTGTAAATTCTTGAAGTAATAAAAAGGTGATTATTTGTTTAAGTCAAAATTTTCAACTTCTTAATATTTTAATTAGATAAAATACATGAAAGAAATTATTTTCTTATTTCAATTAGGCTATAAAATTGAAAAGTAGAAAATTGTAAGTTATTATTTTTTTCTAAAATTGAAAATACATTTCTTCAAAAGCTGTATAATAATATTATTATTAATAAGAATTTCTATTATCCTGTAATATTTTTTTACTATTGCATAGCAAAAAGACTATTGAAGAATTTAACTTTTTAAACAATAGAAAATGCTTATCAATAGAATTTCTTTAATTAAGTATGATTACTAAAAGATATTAAAAGTTACACAATATAACTGAAAGGTTACATAAGAATCTGAGATCCACTATAAATCATTCTTTTTTATATAGATAAATATAAAATTAATATTGAAAGAAAAGAAGTATTAATCAAGATATTGGATCTAAATAAGTACCTCAGACGGTTACAAAAAAATAATCAAGATTATAAATGGATAAGTTCCTTAAATAATCAAAAAGAAAAAAATACCCTAGAAGAGTTAGTTTTTAATAAAAGAAAGTTTTTGATAAAAATCTTTTGAAGGATATAAAGCAATTTTATTTTATTTTATTTTATTTATTTTTATATAAGCACAATTGTATATTTTTATATATTCCTTTTTCTTTTTTCTTTTCCTTTTCCTTTTATAGTTTTCAAAATCAATTTTTTAATGAATAATAAGTAATAATAACTTACTAATAATGATAAATAGGTTAGAAGGATATTTACTTAAAACTTATTATGGAACAAAATATTGTTTTCAAAGTTATACTTAAAGATTGAAGCTAAATCTGATATTCTTTTACCTTTTGTTTGACATTACTCTTGAACCTGATTTTTGAGCAAATTATTTATTATCATTCTTATTAATAAAAGAATATGGTTATTACCCAGTAACCTTTACTAGAATATTTTTGAATTCATATATATTATTTAAATTGACTTTTAGTAGTATCCAAATATAGTCAATTCTGCTATATACTTAATTATTTGCTTATATAAAGATGATATTTACCTCTTTTTCTCAGGAGTTTTGAATATCTATATAGTTTCAGTCTTTTAGAAAGTTGAAAAAGCCTATCTTAACTTTTTATATTTTGGAGTTGTTTTGTTAGTAGGTGGGAATTAATCCACTATTAGGTTTATAACTGCATTAAAATTATCTATAATTATAACTTTGAAGTGATTCCTTTGCTTATTTAAAATTTTATTTTGAATCAGCTATTGTAGTCATCTATTTTTAGCTTTCCTAAATGGCAGATATACTTGATAGATATAGAGTTTGCTTCTTGTTGATAGAAAATTTGGCTTTTATTATATAGCCTTCTATTCTCTTAATTGATTCTGACTTTTTTTTTATATTTTTATTAATAAGAAATTCTATTTCAGACTCTTTAGACTTTTAATTATTATAGCTATAGAAGAATTTATATATTTATTATAGGTTAAAACAAAATCTACTATTTTTTCTGTTAGTTTAGCTTTACAAATCCCCAAAATATTTATATTAAGTTCTTATGTAATTTTATATAGCCTTTGTTGATCAAGACTAGTATTGATACCTCTAACATTATATATTTCAATTATAATAGTATTGTCTAATGTGAAATTGTCTATTGTATAATTAATATATAGTATTTATTCTTTATCTATTTTTTCAATAGTATTCTTTTTTATTATACTAATAAAGTTGTCAAGTAATGTGATATGTGTTATATTGAGGAATGTTATATTGATATTTGCTATTGTCTTAATGATCATATCTTTTTTTGCAGATGAGCTTGATTCCTCTTATGAATCAGATTCTCTTCCAGTATACCTTAATTAAACTGATACTACTTTTAGGAGTAATTGCTCCATTATCTTCCTCTTATTCTATTTTAATTGTCTGTCTTTTTCTCAATTAGATTTATTCTATTGTTCAATTATTTGAGATTATCTAGGATCTGATAAATTAGATCTTGATAACTTTCATTTTCAATATAGGGGCTTTCAAATCTATTGCATATTCTTTGTCTATTGTAATAATTAACAAATTCTCTATTACTACTAGTAGCAAAACATTTAAGGGTCTCTATTTTACTGATAGTAAATTTATTGCCTTGAAAATTGCATTTTTTTTCCTTTTATTAAGATGTATTCTTTTCTTGATTTATTATCTAGTATTATGTACTAATTGGATATTATATTGCTTCTGATATCAGTTTGACTATTTTATACTATCAGTTTATTGTTTATTTAACTGTTAGATTTTTCAGCTTCATTAAAATCCCGTCTTTCTTGAGAACACTTTTGTTCTTGTTTAAAATATTCTTTTGTATTCTATATAAGTTTGTACCTATAAATGCAAATATATTATTTTAAGACATTATTAAGATCTTGTATTATCAAGAAGCAAATTACAATATAGTCTCTTTTTTTAAGTATATATGGATTTCTAGAAATATAATATACTCTGGCCTTGGTATATTTAACTGCCCTTGCAATTAGCTTGATAATAATATTATGTACTCCATATAGTTATAAGGATTGTATAGTATATTGTACTGTTTAATAATTTTGTTAATTTCTTAATTATAAGATTAATTTTAAGAAAAAATGGCTCTAATAGTTTCTATTCTAATGTGAATCATATATTTTTTCTCAAAATCAGTATATTGTTTATAAAAAATAATACATGTTATAATTCTATATTGTAATTGTGAGAGTTGTAAATATGAATGTTTGTTATTTGTCCATATTAATTAAGGACTGTCTTGATTTCTTGACATAAGTAATTTCAATCAATATCTATCAAGATAATCACCAGTAATGTTTTTTTTTTCTCTTTTGTTTTCT
>CAJVPT010001028.1:0-23952 GCA_910592055.1 Acaulospora colombiana
ATATTGTTCCCAAGGCCAAACTTAGAGGCTTTATGCTTACGACGAGTTAGTTAGATTAGAATAATAGTTTAGCTATAATATGTATTATGCTGCTCGAATAAAAATGCACTTTTGTTTTCAATTGATTAATAAACTGAAAATCTAGTCTGGCTACGTGTACTCAAAAAAAAAAAAATAAACTAAAATAAATAATAATAATAATTATACTATTAGTTTTTCTAAACTATTAAGCTATATTATTTGAACAGAACTCAAGTATCCTTAAAAAAAAAAATAGTTACATGTGATAAGCTAGGATTACAAAATATTCTAAAGTACTTTATGCTAAGTTTACTAATAGCAAAATTGACTATCAATATTCTAAAAGTGTTCTGGAAGATCTTTATTTTCAGGTGACCAAAAGGATCGTGATATGTTGATCTGAGGTACTGGAATTATCCTGGGTACTAGGAAGATCATATGGTGAAATTTTATAGTTCAACAATATTGATGAAGTCATCTAGTAATATGTTATGTGTTATATTGAGAGGAATTATAATGGTATCTACTGTTTTCTTCAGAATTGCATCTTTTTTTCAGGATAAACTTGTTTCTTCTTGTGGATTAAACTCTCTTCTGGTATACTTTAATTGAACTAATATTAATCTTAGAAGTGATTGTTTTATCACTTCCCTCTTACTCTATTCTAATTACCTGTTTTCTTCTCGATAAGGTTTATTCTATTATTAAATCATTTGAGATTATTCAAGATTTGGTAAAAAGGGTCTTAATCACTTTCATTTTCAGGATAAAGACTTTTAGATCTATTGTACAAACTTCTTTTTCTATTATTATTATTATTAGTTCTTTGTTACTGTCAGTAGGGAAGTGCTTGGAAGTCTCTGTTGTTTCAATAATGTATTTGTTATTTCAAGTATTGCATCTTTTTCTTTTTTCTCTTCTTTCTAGGTCTGTCCTTTTCTTAGAGTTACTTTTTGTTTCTGAGTCTTCCTCAGATAATGTGTACCAGCTTGCCTTGATATTGCTTCTAATGTCAGTTTGACCTAGTTGTCTTGAGTGCAGTTTGGCCTGTGTTGTTTCAGAATGGACAGTTTCTTTATAATCATTACTATTTTCAGTTTAGCCTCTTTATAGTCTTTTATTGTTCTTTTTTCAAAGTGTTCTTTAAAACTCTAGCTAAGTTTGTGACTATGTATGAATATACGTTGTCTCAAAGCTTTGTACAGATCTTCTGCTATTGCAAAACAAACTACTGCATACCTCTTCTTTATAGAGTAAATAGATTTTTTAATATATAACATGCTTTGGCCCTTGCATATTGTGTTGCTCTTGCTATAAAACTCATGAAGGTATTGTGTATTCCATACAATCATAGAGACTAGTTGTTATGATTTTTGAGAATACATCAACTTTATAATTGTCTGGTTAATATTGAGTGAAGATTGCTCTAAAGGTATCTGTTTTAACATGTATGAACCATTTATTCTTTAAGTCTTGTTAGTTTAAAGTAAGTTGGATCTTGATTCTTCATTGAGAATAAGAATAGTTATAAATATAGATACTTAAAACCTTTCTATATTTCTGCAAAGTGACCTTAATTTCTTGATAAGTATAACTATGGTCAATATCAATTAGCATAGTAACCACTGTCTGGTTTTCTTATTTTGCTACCTCTTATTTGAAAAACTTCTTTTCTGATGATAAGTATAAAGTTTCTCATTTTTCAGCTTGTATAGAAATCAAGATAAAGTTTTCTTCTTCTTTTTTGTTGATCTTCTCTATATATTGTAAAACATCTTTAACTTCCTAAAAGGTAAAAGTTGTTCAGATATTACTATTGAGAAAGTTTTTTTTGAATCATATCATGTCTTTAAATAGACTTGGGGCACTTTTAAAATAGGCTATTTATTCTTTTTATGTATCTCCTGATATTCTAGAGATAAGAATTTCAATTTTGAATTCTCCTCTTTTAGTAATATAAAATGAATTTAAGCTAGATAGCTTGGATCTATCCATGTATTGTAGGAGGTATGTTCTATTATATTTTCTCCTTCAACTCTTTCTTGAATATTTTCTATTTCAAGTTCTTTTTCAAGCTTTTCTTTCAATTTTTTGTTATCTATTTCGATTTTGATATTCTTTGAAATTTTAATCTTGATGATTAGTTGAACTTCCATATCCTTATTTGAGAAGGTATTCTTATATGAGGTTGAATTCTCTATTATAGAATTTGTGAACTTGCGCTTGATCTAGAAAGTTTATGAGATATGTGTGGATAAACTATTTGTAGTGATATCTTGTTTCAAGATGTGTCTGACTTTTTTTTCCAGGAAGGGTGCCATAAGATCTTCTTCTTTTCCTTGAACTTGTTTCTATAGATATAGAATATACTGTTTGAGGACCTCAGCTTTAATGAATGTAGTTAGATTTATATTTAAAATCTTTGCAAGAATACTATCAAGTATTGAGTATTATACTGGTCCTGGAGTTTTATTAGCCTTGTCTTATATAGAGAGAGTGTTGAAAATAATTTGGATAGCCTATGTTTCTTTTCTCTGATCATGCTTTTCAGCTATTTTGACTATTGTATCAAGGATATGGAGCTTTCTCTTCTTGCAATTTTAATAATTTTCTATTTCTTTGTTATATTGGTTATATATAAAAAAGAATAAATTGTTGATTTGTTGTTTTATTTTTTATTTATTGTTTATATTTAGCAAGGTTTGGGAAGTTACTTATTTGTTGTTTGTTTAAATATTGTTTATTCAGATAAGTTGTTAATTCTTCCTGTTTTGATTAGCTTATTTACCAAAATGATTATTGATCTTTTTTGCTGTGAAAGATAGATCATTTGTTTGTAAATACTTGATGAACCTTGCTGTGTTGTTTTGATATGAACTTTTTTAATGAGTACATATTTATCTAACTTGTTTTGTTGTTTAAACAGGTGTGTATAAAATTCAAGTACTCTTCTATTTAGTTCTTGAGAGCCTTTGATGTCCTTCTGGATTTTATAAACTTTGAGTTTTTCCTGATTTATCAATGAGAACTATTGTCAATAAAGTTTTTTCTAGTGTCTAGAAAGATATAACTGACACTGGCTTGGTTAGAAGCTTGGGAAGTTGATATTGAACTCTTCTAAGCTTACTATAAATCAGCTTGTAGATGTGTTTTTCTTCCCTCATAAAACAAAGTAAAGTAGAGTTATAGTAATATTTTGCTGCCTATACTTCTCTTGATTAGTAGAGTGAACTTTTGGGAAAGTAACTGAATATTATAGTTTATTGTTAAGCCTCAGATCTTTAAGAGATAAAGTATTTTAAGTTGGCTTCTCTTTTCCAAGAAAATTATAATAAAGAAAATTTTTAAGAAAAAAAGAAATTAGTGAAAAGAGTTTTTTATTAGAATTAATAAAATAAAATGAAACTATTTATTATCAAATTATTATTATTATTTTTATTTTTTTTTACTATCTATCAGGTTAGTTATGTATACTTTATTAAACATTTGTAGGCTGTACATATTAAATGAAACATTAAACAAAAAAAACTCTTTCCTGTAGATCCTTTTTTCAAAAAAAATTTTTTTAGGCAATTTTCTTCTTCACTTTTCTCTGGCTTTGTAAAGAGTTTTTTAAGTTATCATGCACCCAAAACTCAAGCATAATATAGAATGACCTAACAATAATAACATAATACAAACACAGTTTCAAGTAACACAAGAAGTCATACTCAAAACCAGCAAAACTTTGCAATAGAAATTCAAAGAAGGAGTAGAAGCTATCTTCACAGCTACTATTAATAATACTATATATACCCAGCAAAACAAATAGACATTGGTTCAACCTCAAATAGAACATCAAATATTGAATATGAAGATACAAATGATCAAAACAGCACTTCCTCCACTCCTAGAGATTTTCACTTTGAAACAAACTTTGAAATCAATTGGTATGAAGAAACTAAATATCAAACTCAATACCATAATAAGGTAAAAAACAAACTAGATAACAGGCAGTCCACTGCAAGACCACTTTCAACTGGCTGGCAAGTTGAATATGGGAAAAAAAGATTTAAATGAATAATTCCTATCGAAGAGGTTCCTAGTAGAGACAACCATTGAAATTTGGCAAATCACCTTGCCAAATTCCAATGCTTTTTACATATCAAAATTGATAATCCATAAAATGCAAAACTAATCACTGCTTTATTGAGGATGAAAAAGATGCAAATAAAGCTGAAAATCTTACCATCGATAATAATAACATTATTTATATAACAATAACATCCATATATAATAGTATTGCAGCTAAATACAAAAGTATTCGAGTATGGAATATTTTATTTAATGTCATATACAATGAGTTGTGCATAGCCTTTACTAAATTTGAAGAAATCCAATCTCTCAAAATACAAACAATTGGCATGTGGCAAAAAGCTATACTGGAATACAAAAATCAAGAAGTTTATGAAAAAATCCAAGCCAGATGGGCAATTTTTTTCAAAGGTGATCTTATTTGCATTTACCCCTTTTTTAATACCCATTAAGTCAAAACAGAATAAGATAGATACACAATCAAACTAACTAACCTTCCTCCAAGTACTACAGACTTTAATCTTAAAGAAATAATTGATCAAACTAAAGCTCAAACATATTATATTTCAAGAATTTCTCAATACCAATAAAAAAGATTTGCTATTCTTAGCTTCAAAACAGACAAACTCCTAGAAGCTGCCAAGAACTTCTCTGCAAAACTTGAAAACATTAAACTCACTTGGATTGATTTAGACACTAAAGCATGCAATCTCTGCTCTAGCACTGAACACATGATCAAAGATTGTCCGATTCAAAGTAGGTAACAACATCTACAAATTAAAAAACAAAAAAATATCTAGAAATTTGGATATCTTTATAACAAATACAAATCCAGTGGATACTCCACCAACTCATAGAGACAAATCCTATAAAGAGATTGCACCAAACCTTCCTTTATTAAAATTGTAACCAAAGGAACACTATTACGAATCCTATCAATATAAAGGCAAAAGATCCTACAAAACATCTCACTGAAAATGTCCAAAATATCTTACTACACAACATTCTATTAGCCATCAAAGAAATAGAACAGGAGATCAAGAATATCAAATCTGAACTTATTGGCATAGACAAGCATATAGAATATCTCAAAAACAACAGTTACTACTATCATATATATGAAGCATATCGTGAATCACAGGATGAAAGGGATGATAGATCAATTAATGAAGAAGTCATAAGCATAACCTTCAATATCTCCAGAAAAAAAAGAGCGTCAAGTCCAGTTTTAAAAATCAGACAAGATTAAGCAAAAATTTATAGACAACTTAACAAATTATTAGACAATATGAATGCAATCACATCATCTCTCTCTGAACTGGCAGCTATCCAAGTTCCCTCCTTCAATGATGACACTTCCCAAACTCCCTTTAATCAATGAGCAATACAAACAACATCTCTTCTCCTACATGAAATAAATCGAATATAGATAATCCTATTTCAAATACTTCACTTTTTATCTTTACTGTCAACCTATCCAATAACCTTCCAATCAGATAGATAGATGGGACAACTATAGCAGTAATTCACTTTAAGTTAAGGGAGAATACCTCGGTTATGATATATTAAAGTTGATAATTCAAGAATAGTAGAGGTTACACAAATATGTTGAAAGAGGCTTTGGGTGATTTAATTTAATTAGAAGGTTTATTAGAGATATATAATATTAAGGATAAGAGAATTCAGTAGGTAAAACCTTGAGTCAACTGCTTTGGACAGCTGGCCTTTATATATATAATTGAATATTAATTATTTGATGACCAAAATGACTAAAGTGATCAAAGTGACCAAATCTGCCAGATTTGTTAAATCAGATCAATATGTCAGATCTGCTCACTTGGGTAACCTGCTAGCTAAATATAGATAAGATATGAAAATTAAATAATGAAATTAATTAATACGCGTTACATCAATCACTACTTTGTCCTAATGATCGGATCTACCCTATGAACCAATGAGACACACCTTGTATTACATGTATCACATGATCTAAAAATAGAACTACAGTAATATGATAGATAAGAACTATAGATAATGATTAAAGGAAAATATAACTAATAATTAAGACTAACATTTCCCCTCTACTTAAGTGGTGAGTTTCACGAATCAAGAATTTACAAGGAGTTGATATTCACTGAACTTTAACTTGATAATTATGGTCAAAGTTGTATGCCTTGTTCTTCAAATTTGCTTAATTCTGGACCTTTCAAAGAGACCATAAGTACGGCAGCATCCAGTAAGATAATATTTAGTCAGGTGTTTGTTCAGATAGGATTGTTGTGATTGGTTGACAATTCCTTTCAATAATTCTCCTAGATAGTATGCATAGACCAAGAAGAATCCTGTTTTTCATGTGGATAATACGTTGCATACACCTATATGTTTGTAAGACCTGATTTTCAGTGGGCTGAAGTAAATCATATGGTATTGGAGTTACTTGACAAATTCAGAAATTGTGAAAAAAGATCCTTCAAAATTAGGTTCTAAATGATAGTCATGGCAATTTTTTGCACAAGTATGGTAATCTTTTTTTATGCAAACTGATAGACAGTAGAGCTCCTTATATAATTGTTGGGGTGATACGATCATCTATATTTCTCTATTTAATATAAGAATTTTCTTGATTTGTTAGGTATTCTTCATATTCATTTTATCATTATACTAAGAGAAACCAAAGCTATTAAAGCACAAAGACTCACTCATTTTGAAAGGATGGATCCTTTGTGGGCAACTGTCATCACTCTCCAAGAAAGGGTCAAATATTTGAAGAGATAAATATATTGTGGTAAGTGGTCCCAGGCTAACCTTCAAGAAGAAATCCATCAGTTGGGGGGAAGTAGAGCAGTTGGCCTCCAGAAGTTTCATTTCAACTAGAGTCAGAGAGTTGAAGTTGGAAAACCAGAACTTGTGGTAAAGGGTGACCAGGCTTGGTATTCTATTGGTTCAGTTGGATGTTCCTATTCCTGCTTCTTTGGATAAAACCTTTTTCTTGCTTGAGCTTTGAGATTTTTGTTTTTCTTTTTTATATTTTCACTTGTTCACTTATAAGTACTTCACCTTTGAATTATGCAATAATTGTTGAGAGCCCTAGGGCTGGCTGTAATAGTGATTAGAGCTTAGGGGCCATCACTATTATACTGTATATTCCTCTTTTCAGTTTTCAATATATACAGTAGGTTCCCATTTTTTATGATCAATATATGGTTTCAACAAGGCCAAGTTGAGAGAGGCAGCCAGAACTTTTCCATCCATCATCCTAAGTTTAAAGGCTCAATTTCCCAAGTTATCATGTACAAAGTAAGGTCTTTCCATTTTGGTTAGAGTTTTCCAGTAAAGTGTTTGTCCCTGGTAGCATCATAGACTAATACCTTGTCTTCAATTTTGAAGTTCTTTGGCTTTTTAAACTTCAGATCAAATTTCTTCTTTTGTTTCCTTTGGGCTTTCAAAATGTTTCCTTGCATAGTTCCTTGAGCAGTTGGCAGGATTTCAGTTAGTTGGTAGAGTTGGGTCAAGTTATTTTCTTCTATTACTTCATTCATTTCCATGTGAGACATTTGAGGGTTATGGCCATAAACCAGATAGACGAGGTAAATTTGATGGAAGCTTGTTTTGATGTTCGATGGGTAAATAGTGTTGGTGCAATAAATTTGTCCCAATTCTCTTTTCCTCAATTATTTTTGCTAAAGATTCACATAGAGTCCTATTGAAGTACTCCACTAGTCCATTTGTTTGTGAGTAATATGGGGTAGAATAAAGATGTCATATTTGAAATTTTTCCAATAAAGCTTCAACTATTTCATTCCTAAAATATGTTTCATGATCAAAAAGCATGTGTTTTGGACATCTATGTCTGCAAATAATAACTTGATAAATAAAATCTGCAACTCACTGTCCTATGACATAGGAGATTGCTTCAGCTTCAGGCCATTTTGTAAAGTAGTCAGTTACAATGATAATATATTTGTTTCTCTTGCTTGTGATTGGAAGAGGTCCCATAATATTAATGCCTATTTTGGAGAAGGGATCACCAACTGTGATTGGGTGTAAGGGTCCAGGGGTCCTGAATTTGACTCATCGTTGACATTGGTCACAGGTATTGATATAATACTTCATATCCTCAAACATTTGGGACCAGTAGTATTGATCACGTAATTTTTCAAAGACCTTGTCCACACCAAGATGTGCTCCAGTGGGATAGTTGTGTAGTAAGTATAAGATTAATTTCACTTCATGTTTTTGAATTACATAGAGTAATTGATTCCTTGTTTTTTTGCGATGATCCTTTTTGTAAAGTTAGTTGTTTTTCACTTGATAGTATTGTGCTTTGGAGATAAGTTGCTTTTGTTGTTTGTTATCAAAAGTGTCAAGAAATTTGTTGTATTGAAGATAGTTTTTGAGACAATGATAATGTTGAAATTCCATTTTGATAAGATAGGTTATATTGTTTTCCAAGATACTGACTACCTGGGCTGGATATTATTTATTGTCAGATTTCACTTGTGATTGCTGACTTTGAATTAATTTTGGATAGATGTAGACTTAAAGTTGTAGAAAATTGGTTTATCTATATCATACATCCTAAACATGGCATCAGTATTGTTATGTTTCCTTCCAGATCTGTGTTTGATAGTGAAGTTATAGGATTCCAAGCAGAGTATCCATCTTGTATGAGTTCTTTAAGTTCAGTCATTTTCAACTATTAAAGAGCAGAGTGGTTACTAATCAAAAAGAAGTATTGAGTCCCTAGATATTGGTAAAAGTGTTCAACAGCCCAGATAACTGCAAGACATTCCAATTCAGTGGTGAAATAGTTTCACTCAACTTTGTTAAGACTGTGGCTATTATAAGCAATTGCATATTTTTTTTTTCATCCTTTATGCCAGAACAATACCAATTCCAGTTCCAGAGGCATCACTATAAAGATAGAAAATCTTGAAAAAATTAGAATATCTCAAGATAGGAGATAAGGTTAAGAGTTGCTTCAAAGTTTCAAAGGCTTGCTAGTGATTATCCATCCATTTAAAGGAAGTATCCTTTTCTAAGAAAGAATTCAAAGGGCAGGCAATGGAAGAAAAGTTTTTGATAAATTTCCTATAATAAGAGGCAAGACCAAATAATTCTCTCAATTGCTTGATAGTGGTGGGCCTTGGGAATTTCTTAACTTTCACAATTTTGTCATCATCAAGTTGGATTCCCTCACAGTTAATTACATAACCAAGTAATTTTACTTGTGATAAAAAAAAGTGACATTTTTTAGAGTTCAACATTATGGAGACTTCCCTAAGAGTATCTAAGATAATATGAACATGCTGATAGTGAAGTTCAAAGGTAGTGGAGAAGATAGTAATATTATTAAGGTAAACTTCAACAAATTTTTCATGGTAGGAAGCCAATACTTTGTCCATTAGTCACTGGAAAATTGCAGGAGCATTGTAAAGATCAAAAAATATAACATTGAATTCATATAGGTCATATTTTATTGTAAAAGCTGTTTTGTGTTTATCCCTATTACTCATTGTCACTTGCCAATATCCATTTGCTAGATCAAGGCAGGTGAATAATTAAGCACCATTGAAGGTTTCCAAAAGATCATTAACAATCAACATGGAGTAGATATCCTTTTCAGTAACTGCATTGAGTTTCCTATAGTTAATACAGAAATATTGCTTATTATTTTTCTTGGGCACTATAACAACAAGAGAAGACCAGGAGCTGGTAGTAGAACTCACTGCACATTTTCTCAATTTCCTTTTTGATAAATTCCTGTCGGTCAGGTGAGGCTTTATATAGTTGCTGTTTGATTGGAGTAGTATTCCCAGTATTAATGCTATGGATAACTACTGTAGTCCTTCCTAGATTACTTGTTTGACCTTTCTTAGAGATGTGATCAACAAAGACATCCTTATGATCAGACAGGATTTGTTAAACCTCAGCTTGTTGTTTCTTGATCAAGATTCCAGAAATAGTTCAGGAGAGGGTTTCTCAGATTCAGAACAGTCAGAAAAAAAAATGGCAGGGTTGTTATCCTCAGATTCAAGAATAAGATCAGATATGTAGACCTCCTGTTCCTCAAGATCACTTTCAGATTCATATTCAATTTTATCCAAAAGTTCATCCTCATTATACTCATAATTATTGTCATCTTGTGGAAGGTGTAGGGAAGTATCAGCATAGGGGATGGTTTCTATGGCAATTGTTTTACCCTTATAAGTAATTTGAAGAGTATAGTTCTAAAAATTCCAATTTGCCTCCATTTGATTCAGCCAATCAGTTCCCAGAAGAAGGGTCTCCTCACATGACTCAATTACTTGCAAGGTCACTGGTACAATCAAATTCTGAATAAATATTTTAAAAAAAAGTTATTTGTTCAAGGACCCTGGCTCATGTACTATTGGTAGTAATTACAATGGTTTTGGACTTGATATTAATTTTCAATTCAAGTTTCCTCATGATTTTGTCAGTAATGATATTGACAGCAACACCAGAGTCAAGAATGATCATCACAGGATTTTCTTTGATGTGGACATAGCACCTGGCATCTGTAGTTTTTCTTGGGTCATCAGAGGTAAGATAATTGGTTTCCACAGATATCTTAGATCGCTTGAGAATTTTCATCAAATTTTTGCACTGATTGGGATATGGCAATATTTGTCCCAGAGTAGCCTTAGCAGGAAGATTTAAAATATTCTCAGAGATATCATAGTTGGACAGTTGATCCACAATAGATAGTTGGGTTTTGGTTTTGAACCTTTTGGGTTTGGCAGTAGGAGGAGTTGCAATCATTTCAGGTTCAGAGTCATGAATTTCCCTTAATGGAATCTTAGAAACTTTCCTGATGCATAGGTTTAATTCCTTATTTGATTCAGATTGTTTTTGCTTTTGCTTGGCCTCTCTCCTATTAGTGGTATAGGGTTAATTGTATTGACCAATGTAGACTTCCTTCTCATATTCAGATTCATTGAATTCCTCTTCAGATTCCTTAATGGTGAGATAGTTCAAAGATTTCTTGAACCTGAAGGAGTTTGCTTGAACCTTTTCAGACATACATTTTCTGGCCAGATGTTCTGTTTATTGCATCTAAAACATACAAGTTAGATAGAGTTAGATCTATTCATAGGATTGGAGGTAAGTTGCCTCAGGTGATGGCCTTGTTTTTTTACTTGAACAGAAGAAGTTTCAATTTTTCAGTCAAGTTCAATTGGAGCTTTTCAAACTTTTTAGTAAGAGTATCCATAGGATCCTTGGATTTCAAAGAAATCATTTTGAAATTTCTTGAAGTTGAAGCAAGATTGCATGATTTCTCATCATTGTTTATATCCTGACCATTTTGATAAGCCATTGCAAGTTTGTGTGCAGTAGTTACACTATCAGGATTGTTTATGAAAACAATTGGATCCAAATATGAGAGTAATCCCCTGATATAGTAGCAGAGTTGTGGACTAGAACTTATATCACCTTCAATATTGGTCCTTTTGAAAAGTTTTGTGAAAGTGGTATGGTAAATAGTCACAGATTCAATTGGTCTTTATCTATGTTTTTCAAGATCACTATCCATTTATTGATCTATCACTGGGTACAAAACTTGTGTTTGAATTCATTAAAATAGTCTTCCATTTCATGGCATTAGCATCACTATTATTGTCCTTAAAGTATGTTATTCACCATTCCTCACTTCATCCTGGAAGTGGGTATTGAGTATACAGATCAGTTTTTTGCCTTTCTATTGATTAACCATTATGGTATTTTCAAAGGAAGTTAATCAAATGATAGAATCCTGGGTTCCATCACCAAAGATGGGTTTCACTCACAGTATATTGAAGTGTAAAGGCAAAGGATATTGTTCAAAATAATTATAGATATCCTTGAATATTGCCATCATTGTATGGGTATGTGTATTATTAAGAGAGATAGATATAGTAAATAGAGAAAAATTAAAAATAGAAGAGTTAAAAAGTGATTCAAAATATAAGGATTTATTGAAAAATAAAAGGTTTTTGAAATAATTGTAAGTTTTGAGTAGGCTAAAAGAAAAGTAAGCTATTCAAGATATACAATTAGCAAGTAAATTAGATAGTTCAAGGGGATCAACAATAAAGAGCTTAAATTGTGAAATAGTAGATAAAAGTTTCAAATAAATGTTGTTAAAGGAATAAATATGTGTATATCAGATAGTAAAAATTAGTTTTTTGATGGTAGTGGATTCAAAATGAAAGGAAGAAGTAGAAAGAGTTTGATTAAAATAATATTGGATTACAAAAGTGTAAGAAGTAGCAATGAATTTAACTTTGAACTAATTTCAAAGTTTTTGAAAATAGGAGAAGGTTCCTAGGATGGGCAGCAAATTAAACAAGAGTTGTCAATATAAGAAAGATAAATTTGATTAATGTTAATATTTGAATATGTTTTGTGAAAAGTATCATGTATACTATTAGTAATGAAATAGTTTTTTAAACTATTCATATAATAAAATTCAAACCCTTTACAAGACTTTGGATTCACAAATTACTTCTCAAGTGAATACCTCCAATACTGAGCAAGGCTTTCTGATTATTTCCAGAAAATAGTTTATAGAGTAGTGAATTTTACAGTTATGCATCAACTTTGTTAATCTATCCAATAACCTTCAAATCAGATAGATAAATAAGACAAATATAGCAGTAATTCACTTTAAGTTGAGGGAGAATACCTCAGTCGTGGTATATTAAAGTTGATAATTAAAGAATAGTAGAGGTTACACAAACACGTTGAAAGAGGCTTTAGGTAATTTGGTTTAATCAGAAGGTTTATTAGAGATAGATAATGTCAAGAATCAGAGAATTCAGTAGGTAAAACCTTGGATCAACTATTTTGGACAGCTGACCTTTATATACATAATTGAATATTAATTATTTGATGACTAAAGTGACCAAAGTGACCAAAGTGATTAAAGTAACCAATTTATCAGATTTGCCAAATTAGGCCAATATACCAGATCTGCTTACTTGGGTAATCTGCTAGCTAAATATAGATAAGATATAATAATAGAATAAAGAAATCAAATAATGCATACTATGTCAATTATTACTTTGCCCTAATAATTGGATCTACCCTATGAATCAATGAGATACACATGTATCACATGATTAAAAAATAGAACTAAAGTAATATGATAGACAAGAACTATAGATAATAATTAAAGGAAAATATAACTAATAATTAAGACTTACACTATGTATCATATCTCTTATTTCTGTTATTTGGATTGAATTTAGTATTTTTACAAACCATTCTACTTGGATACTTTGTTTTGGATTGTATTGTTCCTTCCAATATGAAAAGTCTTCTATGTCTAGGATTTGTCTTAATCTTGTTTATTGTTGAAAGTGATCTCTGATTTTATTTTTAATCTTTTCTGGCTCTGTTATAATTATGATCTCATTTTCTTCTATATATTCTACTAATCTTCTAGTATTAATAACTTTTGCTTGTCTATTTAGAATACTGTTTATCATTTTTGGGGGATTCTTCTCTAAGTTTTTGTACCTGTACTCTATATATTTCTGGATTGTTTTTGCTTTAGTTTTCACTACTTGAACCTTTACTATGGTATTTTCTATATTATGTTCCAAATCTCTTTAGTTTCTAATAGTTATTTGTGCATCTCTTTTCTAATATATACTGTGTTCTCCAGGTTGAGTAGTGATTTCTTTAAAATAGGTAGTAATAGATTGATTTCTTTGACAATATTCTTTATTTGTACTTCTTCTATTTGTGAGCATAACCTTGAGTTTGTGAGCCATTCTGGTATTTTCTATATACTTTGCTAATTCTGAGCTATCTTTGCATCAGTTTTTTATACTTCGACTTATTTATCATTCTAATGTTTTTTCTTTGTAATCTCTTTTTGAGTGTGCCTTTCATTATTGCTAGCATTGCTTCCTTGAGTTGCTTTCAGATTTTCTTTACTGTTGCTAAGCTAACTTCCATAATTTTTCTTACTAGGTTTTCCATTTTCTGTTTAAACTTAGCCTATTGCTTCATATTGGAATTAGTGAAGTCTATTTTGTTCTATTTGATATTCTTTCTATTTGCCAACTTTGACCAATGAGCTATGAGTTGAATCAAGAAACAGTATTATCATCTTGTGATCACTATTTATAATAGTTTCTACTGCTATATGTTTTGCATCAAGAATATATAGAGCTAATGAATTTGATACTAGATGTAATCCAATCTATATCCATATCTTGATTTTGGTCTATTGTATATGTAACTTCTTTGAATTGAGTAAAGCTATCTATATATATCTATCAAGTTAAATATCAACAAGATATTAATTATATAACTAGATTTGCTTGTTCTGTTCTTTCCTGAAATGTAATCTAGTTGGTGATTTGTTATCTCATTTAGGTCATCTATTACTATTATAAACATATTCTTGCTCTTTGCTTCATGGATCTTGAACTTAAGCCAATGATATAGTTTAACTCTCTCTTGTTTCCTAGTTTTGTTTACAGAATTATATACTGTTATTATTCTATATTTGATTTTCCTTTTGAATATCAGGTCAACTGTATGCCTCAGTTGATATATGTATTTTTCTGTATTATATATATAGGTTGCCTATACTCTTCTTATTATGATAACTACTTTTACTTCATGCATCTGTTATACTGATTTTGTAACCATATTTAATACTTTCTTTCACTATCTTGTCAATATATATTTTTTGATAACTAGGTCTCTGTTATTCTTAAATATCTATCCTTTGTTCCTTGCAATATTCTAATAAAGATAGTTTCTTAATCCAAGTATTGATTTTTCTGATATTTAGTATATAACTATAAAATTTTGCCATATGATTACCCTAGTACTCAGAATAATTTTAGTACCTCAGATTAACATGAAACAATTCTTTTAGTTACCTAAAAGTAAAGATCTTCCAAAACACTTCTAGAATATTGATAGTTGATTTTGCTATTAGCAAACTTAGTATAAAGTACTATAGAATATACCATATTTCTATCTTATCACATGTAATTATTATTTTCAAAGGATGCTTGAGTTCTATTTAAGATAATATAACTTAATAGTCCAGTGAAACTAATAGTATAATTATTATTATTATTTATCTTAGTTTATATTCACAAATATCATATAACTCAATTATATATTTAAAGGAGAAAATTCTCTCTTTGGAGACTTCTCAGGATTTATCTAACAATAAAATTACCTTTAACCCAAAATTATTGTCCTGCCTCTTCTGTCTAAATCACCAGTGATAAATCTCTTCATTTATTATTATTCAAATTAGAAACTTTTGCATATCCCAATAAAAGTTTAACTTAATATTTCCCTACACTAGTTCTCTATCTCTATCTGAACCTAAAAGATGAATTGGATAGATTGACAAATTGATGATGACTATGAAATAGACTCCTCTCACATTTGAAAGAAAAGAAGAAAAGCCTTGCTAAGTATTAGAAGTATTTACGGAAAAAAAAATTCCAGTGATTTAGAATCCAAAGTCTAGTAAGTATTAAAAGAAAGAAACCTTGTATTGGCAAATTTAGTGATTACTTTGATAACAACAAGCTACACAACCAAGTACATCAGTTATTTCCTAAAGAAGACCTAAGGAAGGGATCTTGTTCAAATAAATCTTGTGAAACTTGTTATCCTTTATAGCATCCTAATATTTATTTTCTATGATTTTGGAATTGATATTAAACCCAATTCTTTGCTATTTTCTATACCTCTAAATCCCAATATTATTTTATTCAATTTATTAATAATACTATTTACAACCAAAATCATATAGCTCATCAATTCATTTTTAAAATTAAATACTCCAACATTTTAATCTTTAACAGTATTTTTCCAAAAGTTATTTGAGCAATCAATTCTTTTGAATATTTTATTGATACTACACCTCCAACAACTTTAGATGATTTTATATTTTCTTCTGTTTAGTTCAATTTTAACTTACCTTCTTACTCTTTTGATCTACTGAATAACTTTGTGTATAATAGTGAAAATTTATATTTATCCTCTTTATTTAAAAATCCAAGTCTATAAGAAACATATCTTAATTTTAAAGATTTAAATTTAGAAAATTTTTTTTAAAAATTACCTGTTATTAATAGCAATATGATAGAAACAAATGTTGAAATTTATAACCTAGTCAATGAAAATATTCATGGTACAGTTATAAGGATAAAAACCTTCTCTGAAGATGGTACTCAAGATCTGGTTGACTAGAGTAAAAAGTTTACTAAGGCAATCCAAGTCAACAATTGGAAAGGTGAAAAATTTAATTGAATGATTAATGCTCATCTTATTGATAAAGCTGAAGAATAGTATGATATCTATTATAATACCAACAATACTGACAATAATGCAATAGCAAAAAATGCCATCATTAAAGCCCTTTTAAACCATTTTTATTCTCAATGTTGAATAAATAAATAGATCATAAACTTGAAAGGAAGAAAACAAGACTCCTACAAAACTGTATACTTCTACTATATTACTTTTAAGAAGTTATTGGCTAGGGCAGATATAGATGGAACCATAAATAATAAACAAAAACTTAGATTCTTTATTTACGAATTAAACTCTCATATTGTTCCTATTGTATCAATAATGAAATCAATAGCTGTTGCTAATGCTATAACATATACAGTATTAAGAAGTCATTTCATTATTATACAATATATTTTAGTTAAAGAAAAATTTTTTATATATAAACTAGGAGCAGACAACTTTGAGTTGTCAGTAAAGGAAAAAGATAACTTTTAAATACATGTTTTTTCCAACATAAATAAATATAATAAAAATACATAAAATAATATGCATATAATCTTAGTGATTCTCTCAAAATATCATATGCATATAATTAATAAAAATAAAATAAAGAACAATATGATAAAAACAATCATAGTAAAACATAACTATTACTATGAATCTATTGGTATTTGTCTATATGCTATTAGTAATTCAGGTCTTGCGTCACTTCAAAGCTTTGGGATTGGCAGTCAGATTATGTGTTTTAGCAAATTATTAGTATTTTATAACCAGAGATCTAAATCCTTGATTATCTTGAAATTCTATTTGACAATATTTTTCTGACTTTAATAAAAGATATTTATCTTATCAAAATATCTATAGTTTTCTAAATCTATTCAAATAAATAAAAACTAATCTGATCAGATTTGAATCAGATTTACCTAAAATCTAATCTGATTTGATCTGTTGTAATTCCTAATTCCTGTACCATAGCACTAGTTACTTTGTATAAATGTAATTTAAAAACAATAATAAAACAAGGCTGAGCCAGTTAAAGAAAAAAAGTTCTTAATTAATAAATTTTAAATATATTAAAATAATTAATTTTTTTAAAACTATACTAATTATAATTATAATTAATAAACATAAGAATTTAATATTATTATAATTAATTTTATTAATAATAAAATTATTTGATATATATTTTATAAAAAAGATTATTATATTTAAGTCATATTAAAAAATCTTGTTTTAAAGCAAAATAGAAAAAAAAAATTAAACCAATATATAAAAAAATTTTGAATTATAGAATAATATTTAATTATTTAAAATAATAAATCTTATTATTTAATTTTTGAAAATTAATTTGCAAGTGAATTTGATAAAAATTATATAAAAAATATAATGTAGATTATCTTTTATCTATAATTAAATTAAATAAAAATGATATAATAGTATAAAGATATTTCTTTAAAAATATATTTAGACCTTTAATTAAAGTTTTAGATATAATTAACAATAATAAATTTTTTTTTTTGAAGTGAAAGCTCATTTTTGTATCAATTTTGAAACTTTATTAGAGTTAAAATAAGTCCTAGAGACAATCAGGATGAGTAATTACCCATAATGTCTAAGAATTTACAGATCAATAAATAGTACATGAGATATCTATTTATATCGCACCCAACCAGGATGGAATAACTATGTGATCATCTAGTATAGGACTACTTTCTTAATTCTAATTCGGCTAATGATTTTGGGAAGTCTTATATATTCAGCTTTAATGAAATAATATACTAGATTACCTTTTATATTTAGAAATAATACTTCCTAAAACTGTGATTCACTGGATGACTTGTTGTTATCCCTAATATTTAGGGGAGCTAATATGTCAGAAACTTATCCAAGATATCCAGCATTACTGGTGTTGAGGATTTCTTATATGGGGTCTCCTATTGACTCTGTTAGTACTTCAAGATTTTTTCTTTTTTCTTTTTGGGAGCTTGTCATGTATCTAGTATCTGTCTTGTTACTTAATTAGGGCTCAATTTTTATATAAAGGATATCGATTCCTCAATTGTTAGCCATAATTTTTGAAACCTGTTTTTGTGTCTTTAGTATCATACTGGATTGAATATTTTCTTGGCTATATATGGGCATGTCTTGATTCGTTTATAAGTAATCATATTCTTCTTCTTCTATATTAGGGATCATTGATTCATATATTTTTTGGGACTTTTATACTACTTATCTTAACCATATTTGTGAAACCTTGTGTCATATCTTATCTTGTTATGGTTACAATAGGTGGGTGGGATTCTTTCTTCACTTTCTATTCGAGTACCTGAAGCCAATTATGTATGGAGAACTTGTATTACTCATGCTAGTCTTATATAGAATCTTGTGTTAATTTGTTATTCTTACTATAGGCATAATGAGTAAACAGATTCTCCTTATGGCCTTTTTGAGATACTTGATTATCATCATGGAATAGATAATATTTTTGTACCATATTGTGGCTTAATTTTCACTTGGTTCTCATGTGGTATTGAACTCTGGACCTTGTGATTGTGATCTGGGAGCATTACTACTGTGCTATAAATTTTAAAATTTATTTATTGATAATTTTTATATTATTTTCAAGATAATAATACTCTTGTATATAGAACAAAATAAGTCAAAAAGTAAAAAATAAATAAATTGATTTTATTATTTTTATAATCTGTTCAAAGTTCAAATTTTAATTCAATTGAGTATTTATGAAATATTCAATAAAAAAAAATTTTTGTATAATCAGTATATCCTAAAAACAAAATTGAATTAATGATTATATTAAAGAAAAAGTGATTTTAATTGAATCTAATATTTTAGTTAATTTGATTAAAAGTATGTCTTATAAAGTTATTACTATTAATAAAAAAAATAACTATCTAATATGATATTGATATGGATAAATAGATAGATAACTTTTACTTTAGTAAATAAAAATAATGCTTTATTATATTAAATATATTAAGTGGTAATCAAAAATTATTACTTTAAAGTTTGTGATTTATGCTATTAGCATTTTAGACTTTTTTTTTTAATACCCGTGGTCAGGTCAGTACTATATATTTATTAATTATTTGGCATTTTAGACTTTTGTATATATTGAAATATATAATATATATATATAATAATTGATAAATAATAAAATAATGTAAAATAAAGAAATAGCACTATAAATAAATTTAAAAGTAATTATATACACTGGGTAAACAAAAGTCTGCATCCAAAATAATCAATGGTAATATTTTAAAAATTTTCATCCAAAGTTAAAATTCAATTGTGCAATATATTTGATTGTAAATATAAATTAATTTATGTTTTTAGAAAGCTAAAAACTGTAGCTTTCAAATACAATTAAAAATTTTCTTAATATAATGTCAAATGTTCAAAAATCAAAGAAAGGTTTTCAGTTAATAGATTTAGAATATAGTGAAATAGTTGATCTTTTTAAAGGTGATTTTTCACATAAAAAGATTGTAGAGATTTTAAATCAACCAAGAACAATAGTTACAAGTGTAATTAATCAGTATAAGAAATTTGGAAAAGTAAAAGTTGCTTCATGGTTAGGTAGATCAAGAATAATAAGTGTTCATGTAATCCAACATGTAATTAAAATTGTTAAGGAAATCATTAACAAGCTATTGAACAAATTACTAAAAAATTCAATATTGCCATAGCTATTTCAGTTAGTGATAAGACTATCCATCATATACTTTATGAATAAGGTTATTATGAATGAACTAGAGTGAGAAAATCTTTTATTTCAGAACAAAATAAGTAAAAAGATTAAAATGGTATAATAAAAAAAAATATTGAACTGTTAAGTAACAATTAGTGTTTGGAGTGATGAATCTTGATATTTAATATTTGTGAATAATTCATGTAAATGGGTTTGACGAAAACTACATAAAAATATGATATAGAATGTCTTTTACCTACTATAAAATCAGGTGAAAAAGATGTAATGGTATGGGGTTGTTTTACACAAAATACACTTGGACCTTTAATTGAAATTTTTGATTTAATTAATAGTAAAGATATTTAAAAGTTCTTGAAAATTATCTTAAACCTTTTATTGATAATTTTATGTTTTTTTCAAGATGATAATGCACTTGTACATAGAACAAAACAAGTGAAAGAGTGGAAAGAAAATAATTTAATTCAATCATTTTCATGACCTGCTCAAAGTCCAGATATTAATCTGATTGAGCATTTATGGGATGTTTTAGAAAGAAGAGTTTGTGCACAACCAAATCATCTAAAAACAAAACTGAATCGATGATTGCTTTAAAGGAGAAATGGAATTTAATTGAACCTGATATTTTAATTAATTTGGTTGATAGTATGCCTCATAGAGTTGCTGCTATTATTAAAGCAAATGGTTATCCAACACGATATTAATGTATATAGATTAGATAACATTTACTTTAATAAACTCGTATTACACCAAATTTATTAGGAGATAATTACTTTAAAGTTCGCAACCCGCATCCATTATACTATACGCCGATCATTTTGGACGCACCACCCAGTGTACGTATTATTATTATTTTAATAATTATTGTGAAACATTATTTCATAATTTAAAGAGTTGGAAAAAGCAAAGGCCGCATAATTAAACAAGAAAATCAACAAACAAACAAGCATTATATAATGATCCTCTAGGAGGAAAGCTGTCATTTGTTAAAAATTTAATGCCAGAAATAAAAAACGAAGTAAAATTTGTTCCGAGTTGATGGAAAATAAAAGAAGATTTTTTACTACACCTAATCCATTGTTGGACCTTACGGAACCGATTCCTTTTGAGGTTTTTCAAGTCTAGAGTTGAGCTCAAAGATTTCGAATTTGATCGATTTCAAAATCCGTAAAAAGACAACTTTTATCAGTTAGAATAATGGATATTATTGTATTCGAGGTTTATCGAATAAATGTCATGATGCATTTAAACAGGATATAAATTGAGGTAACCCCAAACGAATATAATACCACAATTCTACTTTCCGGTGGTCGTCGTGTAATCATAATATTCACGCCCACGTGACGATTTTTAATCAATATGGCGGGTTCGCAAAAGTTGCGCACCTAAATTGTTTCAAGTTATGAAATCCTTATTGGACATTAACGTTTATGTTGCCAAGAAAAGATCGGGTTTTGATTTCAGGGATTCATCTTGGCGCATTATCTAAAACCGTTTGTTTTCGTCGGTGACTCTTAATACAATTAAAAAGGAATTGGCTCTAAATAGTGCTATAACACACGCATGCGTCTTAGGGATTCGAATTTTTTAATAAGTTTACGTTTGGCATTGAAACAAATTGAAACAAAGGAGTGTTGTACACAAATGCATGCACATATAAGAAAATTATTATGCGTGCGCCGACTAAACAAATGGACTAATTTGAATTTCAAAGAAATTATCCGTGTAACGGCTGCGGAAATTTGAAAGTAAACAGGTTGCAAGATCCATTGGGTGTTATGCATAGAGGTCAATGATAATTAATGATTGAAAAAGCGATTTCAAGGACAATTACCGTAATAATGAATGTTTCACTACCTTCACATGCTGAAATTTCTACTAAATTTCCTTGTCAAATTCCAGCCTGTAAGGTTTCTCTTTGTTGAAAATATACAAAGGCTGATGATCCTTAGTTATAACGGTGATGCGACGGATCAAAACAATGCGAACATCGTCGGGGTAGTTCCATCTTCCAATTACCCTTTAAATTCTTTGTTAGTGGATGATGTGAAAAAATTTATGGATAGATATTTTTTATGGTACTCAACGGGTCATATGAACAATACAAAAAGGCTTTATTGTATCATCCATCGTACACGCGTTGGTCTGACAAAGTTGATCAAATTTTTCAATATAAATATGCCTCCTCCTCAAAGTTATTTTTTCCTTAACCCATTCCTCAGTCAAGAATATATAGAAAACAATATTCCCCAGGACGGGCCCTGTTGTTCTTCTTTTAAAAGTAGCGAAGTTTGATCTTAATAAATACACAAACGCACCTTCGAACTCAAATCTTTTATCGCGACTTGCTAGCAGGTCTAATTTTTTCCTAGATCTTAGATCAATAAGGACTTTTCTATCAATACTGTTTATTTAATTTTCGCAATGAAGTTTTCTGCTCTACTTCTCCTTGCTCTCGCGTCCTCAACTTATGCTCACTCCACGATGTCATCGCCACCCACTCGCGGTCATCCAAAGAATCCTAATGCTGCCGTACAAGATTTCAGTTGTATCGCTGCTCCACTAAATGGTGGCGCTGGTTGTGCCCCCAAGGCTTTCCCATGTGGTGGCTATCCACCTGATAAACAAATTGTGACCACATTAACTGCTGGAGAAATTATATCTGTAGAATTTTTCAATCAAAACATTCCAGACCCCTCCGTGGCAAATCCTAATACCGATCAAGCTCGTCACAATGGTGGACTCTGTGAATTTGCATTGAGTTATGATGGCGGTAAGACGTATACCGTTATCGCTACCTACCATGAAACATGTCCGGATGTTTTCTTCAACAATTGGAAGGTGAAAATACCTGAGAACGCACCTTCATGTAATAGCCCTGGAAATTGTTTATTCAGTTGGAGTTGGATTAATGCAGTGGGTAACCGGGAGTTCTATCAGAATTGTGCTGATGTGAAGATTGTAGGCAATGCAACGAAACCCTTACCACTTATCGATATCACGCGAGCGAATTTGCCACCCCTTTTCCCAAACATCATTACTCCTCCAGGCGATCCGGCCAATACAGGAAACGCAAAAGGCTCGGGACCGTTGCCACAAGACATAGCGAATAATTTGGCATTGGTGATTGGTTCAGGTACTTCAAATGAGGCCGACACCTCGACATTGGTAGATTCGAATTCTAATACTGTATTCACAAGCACCTCAGTCATCAATAATTCGGAGTCCACAGACACTCCAACGAGTTCTTGCAATAAAAATTTATAATTTTCCGAGAGATTTACCTATCATTCTTTTTTTAGATCAAACTTTCGCGACTTTTAGTTAAGGTCTCGCGAATTCTTTCTTGATGCACAGAAATTTTTTCCTTTTAATTCTCTTCAGCGTATTTTAGAATGGGATATCTATAAAAAATTGATTAAGGTTTAAAAAAAAAAAAAAAAAACATGTATTGTATATTGGTATACACTGGTGTATATTTTCTTCTTTATTATAATAAATTGTTTACTAAGCATGTATCATTAACTTAAAACACGTTAAGTGGTTTAATCAATTGCGTAATTGCATGGTGATACTTACTAATCAATTATTGCAGCAAAATAAAATTCACTAATATGCGGAATTTCAGTATGACGTGACCATAGAATCTAATTATAATCCGTTATATCTAGCGCTATACAGTTTTATTTTTGCGAACATAAGGACGACAGCAGAGATTTTTTATCAAAAATAAATGACATGGGGGGTGCCGCTCATGCGTCACCCTTGCGGCACTTGTGCGTCACCTGTGCGTTACCTGTGCAGCATTACATTCGAGTGAAATTTCCGGATCATGAGGAAAAATG